>JAGEOH010000881.1:0-25000 GCA_032207245.1 Pardosa pseudoannulata | reverse complement strand
GACTTGACTATGTGGAAAATATAAGTCCCAAATGGGGCTGAAATGCTCTATTGTGATGTTTCTGCAAACGTAATCCGTCCATACGTTTTTAAGTCTCATAGATATCAAGTGTTTCGCAGCTTTCATGACCTAGCCCATCCGGGTGTGTGAGCCACAGTCCAGCTCATTTGCAGTCGTTTCGTATGGCCCAACATGAGGCGAGATGTTGTGAATTTTACACGATCTTGTATTGCCTGTCAGAGGTCGAAGATTGTTCGCCATGTTCATTCACCTCTAGCTGAGTTCAAGGTGCCAAATGAGAGATTTTTCCACATCAACATTGATATCATTGGCCCGCTCCCTCCATCGCAAGGTTTCACATATTGCTTGACAGCAATTGATAGATTTACCAGGTGGCCTGAAGCTATACCTCTGCCTGACATTCGGGCAGAAACAGTCACTCAAGCCTTGTATAGTGGGTGGATTTCCAGATTCGGCGTTCCACAGAGAATCTCCACGGACAGGGGTTCACAATTTACAAGTGAAGTGTTCCATTCGTTGGCAAAAACCTTCGGCATACGTCTCTCGCATACAGTGTCTTATCATCACCAGGCGAATGGTGCAACTGAGAGATGGCATCGAACCTTAAAAGCAGCTATTATGTGCCACACTTTAGTGCACTGGGTAGCAGCTTTGCCTGCTGTTCTACTTGGTCTCCGAACTGTATACAAAGAGGATCTGCAGTGCTCCCCGGCTGAAATAGTGTATGGTGAAAATCTTTGTTTACCTTCTCAGTTCTTCGTCCAGCGCGAATCACCAGCTACGGAGAATGGTTTCATAAGAAAGCTAAAAGCTCATATTCAGCAACTGCGACCAACTCCGACATCTAACCACTCTGCAAGATCTACCTTTGTGTACAAGGATCTCAATGTTTGTTCCCATGTCTTCCTGCGAGTGGATGCTGTACATCCATCCTTGTCGCCACCGTACACAGGGTCCTACAAAGTTCTGTCACGAGCAGATAAAAATTTCATCATACATAAGGATAACAAGAAAGTGACGGTGACTATCGACAGACTGAAACCAGCTCACCTTTTGCCGGACAGTCTTGAAACAACTCCTAGAAGTAAAGTTGAATCTCCTTTGGCCGACACATCATCTCCCATACCTTTGGAAAAAGAGCAAAAATCTATGCCTGAAAATTACCGACACGTACTCGTGCTGGTCGGAGGGTGCATTTCCTTGCTAAGTATCAGGATTTTGTATCTTAAGAATTTTAACAAAATTTCTTTTTCCCGGGAAGGGGGATGGTGTGGCGGTGCTAGCGTCAAGCCACTCATTTATTAAAATGTAAAAAGTATTTGTTGCACCTGGCAAATGTAAAATGTATCTGTTAAATCTGGCAACATGAAATATTCCACAAGATATGGTGAATGTGAGCGATGATGTTCGCTGTGTCAATGCATTTTATTAGTTCCTGTAAATAGTGTGATTAAATGTATATAATCTAAAAAATCTGTTTTTCCTGAACTACGCTGCTGGCACTGCATCCTAGACGTTAAAACTCCAAGATATTTAACAGAGTTCTCCCATTCGATTACCTCGTCGTATAACTGCAGCCGCGGAGGAAGTGTGAAGGAGCGACTAAAATAAATAGCCTGGCATTTGCTAGGATTTATTTTAATCTCCCAACGTGTAAACCAAATTTCCAGAGCAGAGATATGGTGTTGTAAATAAGAAGCCACACTATTAATGTGGTGAGCAGAAGTATAGATTGCCGTATCATCAGCATAAAGTGCGAGGTTTGTAAGATCGGATCTAGGAATATCATTAATGTATATATTGAAAAGAGTTGGTCCTAAAATGGAGCCCTGCTGGACTCCAGCTGTAATGTATGTAGCGTTAGAATAGGTGTTGTTGATACGGACTTTAAAGTATCTATTGCGAAGGTAGTGTTTCAATAAGTGTATAATGGCATCAGGCACACGGAGCTGAATTAATTTGTACATGAGTCCTTCGTGTGTGATTCGATCAAATGCCTTTTGCAATATCTAAAAAGAGTGTAGCAGTTGGCTTCTTGTGTTGTAGTCCTTCGCTAGCGAATTCAACAACACGAAGCAACTGGTGTGTTGTGCTATGGTTTTGTCTAAAACCAAATTGCTCTGGAATGAGACTGTCGTTTAAATCTGGGTGTGATTGTATACGGTTCAGAATTATACGCTCGGTAATCTTACTGAGAGAACTCAGAAGGCTAACGGGGCGATAATTAGAAGGCAGATTCCTGTTATGAATGGTTTTAGGGATCGGACAAATGATAGCTGTTTTCCATTCTTGTGGAAAATATTTAAGATTTAAGATATGATTAATTAAAGCAGTAAGATAAACTATTATATTAGGAGGAAAATTTTTAATAGCTCTATTGGTAATATTGTCAAGCCCTGGAGACTTAGAATTTTTGAGGGCATTAATAACATTTCTAACTTCCTGAATATTCGTTTTGGGAATATTATAGCTCGGAGGGGTTGCAAAAAAGTTAGAGACTACGTCGTTGACATGGGAGTCATGAGCTTCGTCCACAAGGTCTGCATTGGGAGCAAACTGATATGGCAAGTTCCTCTGGTGATCTGACCGCTTCGAGTACAAATTTGAATCTCATAGAATTAAAGAATCGTGAAGGGTATCATTGGCTGGGACAGTGGATTAGGCGTTCACTAGCCGGTTTTTAGTGTATCTATTGTATTTCCCCGTTCTTTTCGAATGTTTCTTTAAACTTGCAATTCATAAATTTACATATTGCCGGGTAGCGATCTGGTTTAATCAATTATTTAGTGGTGGAAATAGAATTTCTTTTTACTGGTGGTAGGTCTAATGTACAAATCGAAAATGCATAAAAATATTGCAAACATGGAAATTTCTTGATTTAAGGTTGTTTCCTCATAAATCTAGAAAAGGAAAACAATATTCTCTAGTCAAAAATATTCTGGGTTTTCATGTATGTTCTTTCGAGAAATTTAAAAAAATTCCTTTGATAGAATTCGTGATACAGTATGTCTGTATTAACTAAGTTTTTTAGTTAAATAATTTTTAATCTAAGAGTTATTAATTTAATTCTTTCACTATAATTTTCTATTTTTTTAGAATATAACAATGATAAAATACTGTGATTTGATTTCTTTATTAGTAAAATTTAATATGAAAATAATTCGGATAATCTGTATAAGTCACAACACAAAAAAATCTTTAGATAGTCAAATACTAACATAAAAAATATTTGTAAAATTATCAGATATATAATTATAAAATTATAAAAAAGTGTTAACTTATAATTGTGGGGCAGATAGATTGCTTGAACTCTAAACATCTTTTTGAATTTATTACTGGGACGACTTAGAAACACACGTTTTCTATAATTTACAAAATATAAATGGGATATAAGTATATGAAAATATTGATAAATTTCATATGCTTTTACCACTCCCATGTTTTTAAAATTTTTTTAGAAGGAATAATATTTTTCATGTTTGAATTCCTTCGTTTTTTTTTTTTAAATTTTATTTGGAATATATTTAAGATAAAATAAAAATACGTATACACTCAAGATTCTACAAAATACGTATTCATTAACAAATATCAAATGAATATTAAGAATTACTTTACATCAGAAAAATTCATAATACTTATATACACTTAATTATATATATTATTAAAATTTATTTATTTTGTTATGCAAACTTATTTTCTTAAACGAAAAGAATATTACTATAAAGTCTGCTATTACTATTTTTCTACGTTTACCTACATTTAAAACAAAAAATCTACCGAAAACTAAAACGATTTCCTAGGATAAGAATATTCTGTGAAGTAATATATATTATAATTGTATTCAGATTATTTCTAAAATTCAAAATGTGTTAAAGAATTTCAACAATTTCGTCAAATATATTTTCAATCTTATTTATGTGTATGAATACTCAGATATTTATTTTTTGAAATAAAAAAAACTATAAATAATAATTTTACATGAAATTATTAAAATCTTATTTAACTGATTTTTTATTTCAGTTTACAAAATTAATTCTTAATAAATTTTAGTCCCCCCCGTCACAATCTGCTTAAAAATTTTAGGTATCCCCCTCCCTCTCTGCATAAAGTATGGGTGAAAAAAATATGTTGTCTTAATTCCAATTCAACCTTAGGATTATTTTTATACTTTGGAGTTTTACTTTAATTTCAAAATAAACTATAAATGAATTGACATAGTCATTACACCTCTATAACAATGTAGTAACTATTATTGTAATAACATTTTTAAATTTGTAAGAATAACTTAAACGAAATTTTTTCCGTTTACTGATTTTTATATACTGAATATACTTGATATACTGAATTTTTCTATAAATCTTAATATAAAATTAAGATTTATAGAAAAATTCAGTATATCATATGAAAAATGATGAATATAACAAAACTAATATTTACTTAAAGTTATGTAACGGAATTAAATTTTTGAAACACCAGCTATTCATCCTGTGATCCTCTTTATGGTCAAAATGAACATATTAAGAAAATAAATTATAACAACTTATGTAAAATTTTAAATTGATCATCACCTTAAAAATCAAATTGTGTTCAATCAAATTTCATGGTTGGTGGTCTTTACTAAATTACACGTCCCTGCAGAACTGAGCAATTTTAAACGTAGCGTTCTCCTTTTCATACTTAGAACTTCTGACAATAGAAGAAAGTATTTCAGTACATGTTCTATGTAATACTTCTCCCCACCTTGCCTCAGTTTCTACCTTTTAGTAGTAACTTCTCCCTGGGAACTATCCGATTCCTACAAAAAGATAATTCTTTCTTTTTGTCACACAAAAGACCACCTATCCAAAATCTTTTGCATCCGTCCATTTCGAATACTGATGAAATGCCCAAAGATGTAATAACGCACCAGAAAATCTCCGTTTATTTTCAAATTTCAGGGAATTAACACTCTTATTAATAACAAGATGATTATAAATATTATTAAATAAAACGAAAATATTATTATTAAACAAATTTAAAAACTTCCGTTTTTAGATTATTGCAGTTTTTTCTATATATTTAGAACTAAACTGAAACTCATCGATGCAACAGTCCCTACGGTGCCAATCTCCGTTTCCGAGACCAAAGGCCCTGGGGTGTCAAGCATATGTTAATGTTAGGTGGTCAACCTTGAGCGGAACCCCCAGTGTTTAGTTCTCAAGCATGCTTGATCCTCAGTTTGTCTCCCCACTGATGGGATGAAAGACTAAGCCATCCTTGCCCAGTTCGGGCCTGTGCGCTGCCCCAATGCAACTGGACAGACTTAAACTAAAACCGATACAAATATTTCTAATTTTTTATTGAATGGATTATAATTATTAAAGTTTAATAAATTGTGGTACCCTAAATGTCTGTCTACGGCGTGTGGTTTCTACACAACTCAACTTGTGTGGTCATTAAAAAGGGGCAAAATCTAAATGTAACTGCCACAAGGTGTGTTGACAAAGAATAAATAATACACAGTGAGCCAGAGCAAAATTTATTCTGTGTATTTGTCTTAAAATTGTTGGATAATTACAATATTTAATTTGTTAAAATTCCAAAAATCGAGACATTCCAAATTGAGTAAGCATTGTCCGGGTGTAATGTTTGAAATCGTTTACGATTTTAAAATGAAATTGCATTGTCTTTATAAAGCTATTTCAAATATAAAGTTTCTAATTTCATTATTTAAAATTGATCTATTTTTTTAGAGACATTGAATATTTTTTAATTAATAATTAATATCTTGATAATTAATTCGTTTCTGTTTACTGTTTAGTTTAGTTACTAATAAGATGTACAAAATAAAAGGTTATTTGATTCGTAAGAAAATTTAAGAAGATATATTAAACTCTCTATTGTTAATCTTTGATTTATATACTTAAATTGACATGTATTATGTAGCAAACATGGACCGAATATTAAGGATTACTAGAAAGCAGAAATCCATATTACCTCGAATATTTAGTGTACTCGAAATCAGATTAGGATTTGTTCACGTCTTTTTTATACGTTTTGTGTAGAATAGTAAAAGAAGAAAATTTCAATTTTTTTTAAAAGATTCAAAAAATAAATAAAATGTAAAATATAACATACTCCATTTTGCTATTGTTTCCATGATGTTTCTAATGAATAGATTTTAAATATTTCAAGAAAATGTAAAACAATATTTTAATGTAGATGTTCCAACAATGATAGCTTTAATGGTTAATAGGTTAAATAACCACATGAAAGGCTTAGTAGAAATGGATTTTATGTTACATATTTATGAATATGTTTGTGTGTGAACTATTTAAATTAGCAGTTTCTAGAATAATAAACACATTATGAAATACTTAAGACTACAATAATCTATGCATTATTCACAGAAAAGTATTGTTACATTTATCATATCTTATTAATTTTATTGTTATTTAGTGAATCAATACTTCAATAAATAATTTTTTTTATTTCATATTATGTTTATTTATAATAATAAATTATTTATAATAATAATTTGCCTCATTCTTATATTTTTCTTTACAGTTTATGGTATAAATGCGGTCTGAATGATTTTAACAAGTTTTCCTTCTTCCTATGCATTTTTTGTAGAAAGAAATACTAGTATGATTTCAATAATCTCCTAATACACCTGTTCTATTGTGCACAGAAAGATTGTACCTTGGGACAGGTGGTAATTGGTATCTCTGTGTGGTCCCTTCATCTAACTTACGCAAATGTATCTCTGGTCCCAATATGCATATTGAATTCGTGTGGAAATTCAATTATATTAAAAAATAGAAGAATGATAAATAATCAGTTTTAAAACCTCAAAAGATATACGTAAAATAATGCAAGCGTAAATAAATAATAAGAGTCACTGGGTTTTTAAAATTCTTGTATAATCAGTGATTATTTATCAAAAAAATATAGTTTTGTAAAAGATTAATTATACAAGAGAAAATATTAACTAAACAAAGAAAAAAATTCGACCTTATCATAGTAAAGAGTGATTTTTAATATTTTTTTTACCGTTTTATTTTACGAGAATTATAATCTATCGTCACTCGTATTCATAGACATTTACTCAGATGTATCCGCTAAGAAAATATATAAAAATAACAAAATTCCTGAGAAGTCTTCTTTAAAAGCAAGGGATAAAATAAAATTAATGTTTCTTATAAATAGGAGAGAGTATAGCTTAAAAAATTCTTTTTAATGCAAAAGTATTTTCCCATGCAATAATACAATCTATCACTTTAAACAGAAATTTTAGGGAGAGGTTATTAATTTGGTTATTTAATTATTCGTGGGTAAGTGTATTCAAAGTATTTATAATATAGGATATTAGTAATCAGGCATAATAAATAAACTGTTATTTAAGCTTCATCTTTCACCCAACAGACCGCAGTGTGCATACTCTGAGAATGCTTGCTGTAGTGAATCGAGACGCTTTGGGAATCAAATGTTGGAATGTTTCTGAGAAATTTATTCTATTCTGTATTATATTACAACGAAGTTTTAAGTTTCAAATGTAATAGGGAACCACATGAAATTTATGGAAATCTATGCTCTCTTTACTAGAATACCTGCAATTGGAAATTGTCCATAAGTTTAAAAATTTACACAATTGCTTGATGTGAAACAGACAACGAAACGAACAGACAACGAATGTTTGATGAACGGAGTATTCCTTTTCTTCTATTTGTTTCAAAATTTATGATTTTCTCAATAATATTCATTAGAAACTCGAATACTAGAATTATAGTTTTATTTTCCTTTAAAGAATACTGCTTTTACAATATTCAAACGAAATTGGTTTTAAAATTAAAAACTCCACACTGGGAGTATGTTTCGTTTGCACAGATTACAGCTATCAATGCAGCATCAAGGTTTCTTCTGCAGTTAGAACAAACTCTTGCACGCAGTGTACTATATGTATAATTTGTACTTTACAGAATACTACATAATGATACACGCTCTATTTCTTTGATTTCTCTTTGGAATAATCAAATTCGAGATTGCTTAGAGCAATCTCGAATTTGATTATTTTCAGCATTCACGCATGCGCATTGGATGTTATTTTAGTATACCTGCTCATCATTCATCACATATTTATTATTTTTTTAATTCTAATTGCACGTTTCCTGTATAAAGCCGTTTAACATTTTTTCTAGAAATATTACTATTTTTGTTCGATTTTTCAATTTCTGAGCAACCCACTTTGTGAAATTTGGAATTGTTTGTATACAAACCTTAAATTCTCTCTATATCTATCTCGTGATAGTCTCATAAAATTGATAACTGATTATTAAAAGAGGTTTAAAAAATCATGTGATAAAATTGCAAAGCTTTTCAGATGATCGTGTTTCTTTAATTTCGTGACAGTCCCTTACAGGGTTTCTTGGAACACTCTTTCTGGAATTAATGGCGAATACCGTGCTTTTTACATGCCTAATGATTTAAGATAATTACTCAGGATGTTTCTAAATATTCTATAAAATGTCTAAAATACCAAGTGAGCGGTCATCAATGGCCAAAGTGTTTGTTCTCAAACTTAAGAGTAAGTTAATTGGAAATTCTTGATTGACATACTCATACATAAACCAGTGTAACTCAACGTTCAAAAAATTTACTCTATAATAATTTTGTTAAGTGATTTCTGAATTTAATTTTATACATACATACAAATACCTACACACATATATTCAAAACGTGTATGTGTATACCTATATATATTTGTCAATGTAAATATACACATGAATTTTTTATAATATCCATTTAGATTAGTTTATACAAAACGCCTGAACGTTTGTACGTAGGTGCAAATCTAGCATAACTTAAAACTGATCAACCATACAATGCTTAACTTTATCATTTTTAAACTTTAATTTCAATGTCTGCCTTTATGTCGGTCCCAAATTGATTTGATGATTTTAAAATGAAATTTTTGCATCAGTTCCATTACACACCGATTAGCCAAAAATTTTAACCACTTTGTAGTTTAAATATTTCTTTAATATTCTATTGTTTAGATTATTTAAATTTTAAAATACAGAGACGTTGTAGTGAGGAGTATCTTAAATTTACTTTAAACCTACCTGCAAATATAGAGGGGCCTTTCACAAATTGTAAAAAAAAAAAAAAATGCTTATAATCCTTAAGAAAGTAAATTGAAATTTTTAAATATTCGCTTGCTCCATATACAGTTATGGTTCAAAACCTTCTAATCACTGATTTAGCACCTTCAGTATTATAAACTGTAATTGTTATAATTTACATCTCCGTGGATTTTAAGCATTTTTTCCGTTACATGAATTGTATCTAATTTTTTGGATCTTATCTCTAAAAGAGACTGAAATACACCTCAATATAACTCCGATATATTTTTAAATTTCCATAGGCTATACTTATTAGTATTGTTTACCTAATTATACAATACATGTATGGATGTATTTCGTGCATATACAGTAAAATAATATATTTGCTTACTCATATCTGGTTGCAAATTCAAATTTTTAAAACTTAATTATCATATTCATATTTCTCTTCAATAATTATGCCTTTTTAGGAATTTTGTAAAGTAGAAATATGCATTTTGGGAATTACTAGAAGAAAGATCGTAGAAAATTTTAAAAGATTATATGTCCTTTTTATATAAATATTCTTTTTTGACTATTCAACCTTAAAAGTCGTAAATACAGCTTTTTCATTTTGAATTCAAATATATTAGAAATCCCAGACACATCAAAATGAAACCAAAAATTATAAATGGGATCCGAAACAAAATGGAGTCTTATCTTGATCTTAAATTTCTTTAACAAATTTGATACTTATTGCGGTATACTGTTAATTACTTACCAGATATTCATATTTCAAAATGATATAGTTAGTACAGGGGCCTAAAGCGCATAATTATTTAAAAAACCTAATTATTTTTTTGTTAATCACCTTTTCTTAATTTATTTAGCCCCCGTAGCTCAAATTTAACTTTTACATTTTTCAGGCTGAGACTGTTGCCTCTTGTTTTCGAAGGTGTGGAGTGGAATGTTTCGATAATAATGTCTGATTAGCGAACGGAGCAAGAACAGAGAAGATTGTATTTGATCCTAATGCTTCTGTACGTCGTTCTTCTATCTATGAAACCTGAATTCTACCCAAACTGGCAGAACTACACGGGGAGTCTGAAGTTAGTGTTTAAAGCTTCTACGGAACCGTTCATCACAGAACAAGAAATTAACAGGTTAGTTACTTTGAAATAATCTCACAGATATATTATATTTTGTAAGACTATGAAGAGAATTTTTTAAAGGGCTTAATTTAGACAAGTAAACAAGAAAACAATATTTATGCAATAAGAGGAAGTCCAATTTTTTAATACGTTATTCAAAGCTGAACATTTTAGGAGATTTAGATTAATTTCAATGACATATTTTATATTAAAAGAAAGTTTCAAAACTTAACTTGTTCTATATAAGTTAAAATATTTTTGTCTGCAGATATTATATTTATCTGCATTAATCTTCTATCAGATTTAAAAATTTTTTTTTATTTAAACAGTATCATAGAAAATAACGTATAACTTTAAAATATCTTCCTTAAAACCAGAATAAATAGCCAAGTTTTAAGAGACATATTTTGTATCTTGATCAAGAAAAACTTCTAGATAAATTTAACTAAAATAAATCAACGAATTGCAATCAGTTTAAAAATTATATTAATTTTAAATAAACATATCATATATTGGAAAATATAAATGAATTATCTGTACCATTTCAATTTTCCTAGACGATCCAATTTTTTAATATACAGTTAATTTTATTTAGATTGAAATTGAAGAAATCGTAACAATTTAATTTTTACGAGTTATTTTAAAGCAATAAACTTTACTTTTCATTAAAATTTTAAGCTAAAAAGCAAGCTTAAAGTACCTTATTCAATGTATTTATAAAACATACTATCTTTTCTAACATTGCTCTATAGAAAGGCTTGTAAAGATTTGTCAGATTGTTTAAAATTAACATTACTTTTTTAGATTTCTGTGCCTGACAGCTGTAAGCGAAATTGCACGAAGAATTTCCAAAGATCAAACAACCGTCCGAGGTCCTTGAAACAACTATGCCGTTGTAAAATAAGAGATTGCTTAGAAATGCTTGGAAACTTCCCACATCTAGTTTGGAATCTGAAGATATCCATGAGGCTGAAAAATTATCTTCTACTACAGAAATCGCCAGATGAATTTTTCCCAGCATATGTTTCCATTCTTAGTTGTTTAAAGGGTAGAAAAAGACTGTCTCCAGATGACGGCAGTGCTAAAAGACCCAGAACGAGTTCCTCTAGTGTGTTCCAGGCAAGCAATTTCCATGATACGTTCCAGTAAAATTAGGTTTATGAGCGTAAAAAACGGAATTCCGTTCACAGACGGTTATCTATTGACCTGTGTAAGAATGACCATTTAACTTAATAAAAATAAAAACTATTGAAAATAAACATTTGATTCATATGCACTACATCTCATTATGTGTTACAAGTCAAAAATTAGGAATGTTGTGTTTCATAACATATTGTGAACGGAAGAAAATTGTCATTACAGATATTGCGTCGTCGATAAACTTTCTTAACTGTGACATTTTACCCTATTAAACGTTGTTTTATAATTCATTTTAATGCAATTTGATACATTCAAAGGAATATTATATTGTATGTTTTGTGAATGCATTACGTTTTCGTGAAATAAAAAAACTTCATTTGGCTGAATTTATTGAGTTTTTTATTTTTATTTATTTATTTATTTTATTTTTTTTATAAGATTTTAGATGTCAAGAAAGTCGCAATATTGAAGTTATACATTTTTCATGATATTTACATAGTACTTGTTACAGGCTTCTCTCCAATTAAAGAAACGAGTATTTTACCGTATTAATCTAAACAAAATTTACCTCATAGGTGTTTTAATTACGTGAGGTGTTTTGATGTTAGTACAATAGAAAGTTGTAGAACTTAAGTGTTACTCTTATTTTTAAGAACAAAAAGCAGGTAACGTGTTGCACATCGGTAAAAATATTATTTTTTATGAAATGAGAAATTACATTTTTATCCCATTAAATTTTGAAATTAAAAATTAGGTATATTACAGGTTGGTTTTCATGAATAAATAAAACAATTCTGGAAGCAGTGATAAGCAGATGTTGTACAAACAACTGGTCCAAGACATCTACTTAATTTTGCTTTGAATTAGAGAGTTAATCTAAATGTACTATATATCTTGAAACTTCATTTTCCACAAAATTTATCTGATGTATTTATATATAGATCTCATGTATATATATATATATATATATATATATATATATATATATATATATATATGAGAGAGATATGTGATACACACACACACATATATATATATATATGTATACAATATGTGTATATATACTTGTATATATGTATATACATTTAAATATAAATTTATATATAAATGTGTAAATATATGCGTGGGGGGCGTTCATTTTTATCCTCCACAAGTATAAAAAGTCATCCATGTGCAGTCGAGTAGGCAAAAATAAAAAGACACTGAAATTTGGGAAATAAGATTGTAAATTCATTTTTGGATCTCGTCACCATGCTGCCCCTATGCGGGTTACAGGTTATATAGGATTGTGATTCAAGCAATCAGTGTTTTAATATTAAATCATGAAATTTTGTGTGGACGAAACGAAACTAAGTTATATAAATGAGGGATGTAAAGATTTTTAAGGTAAGCGAGAATTAATTTTGATTTATAACATGCTTCTAATTTTCTAGAATGAGGAGGAAAAATAAATGAATTTCTCAAAATTTGAAAGTTAAGGAAAATAATCAGCAGAAATTTATTTTTTAAAGTACAATTATAATTTAGTTAGGCCAGATTTAGTTTAAAATATCACTATACACACGTATAATAAAATACAACTCTTTTATAAATCATTAAATATCATTTTTGACTGAAATATGGTTAAAAATATGTATGACACGGGGATTAATGGAATTTATAAACATTTATAATTTATATGCTACAAAAGTAAATTATACTATATATATATATATATATATATATATATATATATATATATATATATATATATATATATATATATATATATATATATATATATATATATATATATATTTTACGAAACCAAATGTACACACGTGCATGTAAGAATATGTATTCCTATGAAAGGATTAAAATAAATTTTTATAGTACATTTTACAGAATAAATATAGATATATAAATGTTTCCTGCAATATCTCAAAACATTTTCATCATCTCCTTCACTGCGATAGAGTAATGGAGCATTAATCTTTTAATATAAAACTAAAAGTGAATTCCAATGTATATCTACGAATTGTTCTCTCGTCGCAGAATAGCTGACACTCGCTTTTAATATTCTCCATGACTTCAAAGTAGTACAATTTCATCACTTTGAATGATGAAGTAAATATATAAAATACCTTAATAAGTGCACGATACAAAAATATTTTGTTTTATTAAAAATAGCTTTATTATATTACATAGTATTCTGCAACTGGCCTTCCCAAGAGTAAACATTCAAAAGATAACATTAGAGATGCATTTCTATTCCTTCCGGCTATGTTATATAAGTTGAGCAAACAAAATGAAAGAGTACCTTAATATTATAATTTTTGTTATTACTATTCATAAACTAACAATAGATTTATAAATATACATAAATATTTATACTAATCTTCTATAAATCAACTGATTAATATTATATTTCCTATTTATTAAAATGACATCTTTTTAAATTGCATTATAAATTTTGTACACTCCACAAACTATTGCAACTGGTACTTGGTTTCGCCTGCATTTGTTAATATTTTAAAATTTCAAGTTTTCGAATATCAAACTTTTAAAGAAGCAGACACTTAGCCATTCTATTGAAAGATTAAAATATCTCCCCTCGCCTTAACAGGTGTTAAGTTTTGTATCATCTTGGGTAGGTTCTGCCTGATACAACAGATAATACTTCACTGTGATATAATATTAGGGTTGCAATAATAATCTATTCTCTCCCTCAAAAAACCTACCTTTGGTTTTGTCCATTCTCATCTGGCCAGCATTTCTGCTTCTTATTTCAATATTTCCATTCTCAATAATATTAAAGAATCTGACATCCAGTCAGCGTATACAATAAATTATCCTTCCACTCTGTCTTTCAGAAGATCGACTACTTTCGCGTTTGTCAAATCTTTGTGTGGCCATACTATCCAAAAGAGTAATAATGCACACTGTATATTTTCTAATTTCAAGCTCGCGATAGACGGAGATGAACTCGGATTTTCTGTTCTCACACATGTTTATTGGGATAATAGGGTATATATCAACAATACTGACATTTGCTGTGATCGATTCCATTATCCCGATAACAAAGCACACGGGTCAAGACAGGAAATTCCACTGTTCGCCACTGACGTAGACACGTAGACGGACTCGATTGTTTATATTTCTGCACCTGCTACTTGTTTACTGGAATATATCAAGGTTAATAATATTTAATCCCAACAGATTGCACTTATTGATATATTTTAATAGCTTGCTGCTTGCTTGTTCATATCAATTATCGGTGGTGCATGATGTCTTGTGTGAATAGCGGGTATTAAATTTCGAACTTAAGGAAAGAGCATCATCGAACAATAATATCCAAAAACTCTTACCTTTTCACTTTCGGATTCTGTGGGACGCACTGGAAAAATATATTCTTCAGACATAATTTAAAGAAGCCTTCCGGTATGAACAAAACATGTTATTTGACACGTTCTGACGAAACACTAACTAAAGACATAAAGAAACACGAACATCATACATCGATTCCAAAGAACAACTGAAAACCGGAAATCAAAAACAAAACTAAATCGTTCTTTCTTTTCTGTTGCTATTTGGGAAGGGAAAAACTTTAGAAAAATACAAAAGGCAAAGTTATCACGTGATTTCGTTATCCATTTTTCACAGCGGGATAAAGAAAGAATGCTCGGAATTGTGTGGATTATCCATAAAATTATATAAAAATGTAACTAAAAAGAATATTTGTCAGTTGTTTAGTCTAACTGGGGATGAAAATGACAAAATAACCAAGTAAAATAAGTGAAAATATATTCATTTGCAATTTAGATCTTTGTACAGTCTTTTCAAAGACTACATCTAATTTATAGAGCTATTTCAAATGACACCGTGCTCTTCAATACTGGAATCTTAATTGCAGATAAGACTTATCTTTTTATTTTAAAAATTAAGATATAATTTTTTTAAGTTACTTAGTTAATATTTTTAATAATTTATTACGTAATTTATTAATAATTTCAAATTTTGTTTTAGTTAATTTCAATGGATAGTTGAGTTTTTATTCTTATATATATATATATATATATATATATATATATATATATATATATATATATATATATATATATAAGGTATTTGCATCAAATGTAAGAAAGTGTATTTTTCAGAATTAATATTTATTGTGTTCGGAGAATAAATGAAAAAGAAAAGTTTAAAAATTTATCAAAATAAATCCTTTTTCAGTGAAATTAACATTTTTGAGGCATACAATTTTTTCGTTTATCTCAAATAAAATGCGGAGACTAGAATTTCAAAATAAATATATAAAATATAAGATAAAGTTACGAAATTTTTCTAAATAGTTTGGTTTGCGGTCTTTTCTGTTTAAGATATCCATAGCTTTTATAAATATTTCGATCCTAGAGATCAGAAATGTTAAAAAGAATGTGTTCTTTAATGCGTATGACTGAATACCCGAGTCATATAATTATTTTATTTCTTATCAGTTGTGCGAGCTGAGAATTGTAGGTCATGTTACACTTCCACCAGCCAAATGTGTGACCAATAAAACCATTTTGGTTTAGATCGCTACGGTCTGTTATTTTTGATCTACGAATACTATTGGTCATTATCTACTACTTAAAGTTCATTACGAGCATCTATGCTAGAAGCAAAATTCTTTCCCCCGGATGCAAAACCAAAAATAAGTTTTACCAATGAAATTAATTTCATTTCGATTTGAAAGAAATATAATTTCGCGCAATTTAAATTAGCAGGAATGGATTCAAATTTGAATAAACAATTCTGTTTAGTGTCTGAACAAATTACTTCTGAACAATATATATAATTTTTCCTTTTAAATATTAAAATGAACTACTCATAAAAAGTTGTTTTTACCTTTCATAAATCCTAATTTTGAGATCAAACCGTAAATCTGAAAGTTTTAATAAACAAAGGAAATATGGTTTGGAAGAGAAGAAAGCTAAACCTATTCAAAAATAGTTAATACCTGAAATAGTAATATACTCTATTTAAAAGTATTATCATGATTTATGAATGATATCAGTATTAGTTTGGAGTAAGTAACGATGCCTCAATGGTAAAGCGCTGATTTTCGGTACCATAGTTCGGAGATTCGAATCCCACTACTGGCTTGGATGATCGTAGCCGTTCGGAACCGGCTTTAAGCAATAGGGCTCGGTATCGTGAGCAGAACAGCAGACCGTAGCGCTCCAAACCAAACCAATAATAAGCATAAGCGATTTTTTTTTTTTTTTTTTTTTTTTTTTTTTTTTTTTTTTTTTTTTTTACAACTGCATAAGAAATTAACTAAATCACGAAAAGTAGCGTATTGATTGTTCATTTCTTTATTTAACTAGATTAATATTTCACTGCGAGCACTCAAAAATCAAAATCCATCTACACGGTCACTTCAAACGAATTTACCTGTCAATTTCTTGTCCTGCAATGAATGGTTCTGTTGACGCTTTAAACTACTGATGCAGCTCCTCCAATTTGGAAAGTACTCGGGCTTTTTCGATTGAAGGACGACGTACACAAATAATAGGACGAGGTACAATCGTCTTTGTTCCTGGTATGTTTTGTAAGTAAACATTATTCTGGATGCAGCCCACTGGACATCTTTATAAACTAGAGGCAACAGTTTCACACTGAAATATGAAAAAAAAAAAAAATTATAAACTACTAGAATTATTGGACATTCCGTTCAAGAAAAATGAATAACAAGAGAAAATTAGTTTTTCAAAAATATGAATTTTTATTTATTGAGTAATAATTTTTTTCAAACATCAAAATAATATTTCTAAATATTTAAACAAAATAAGTATGTAATTTGGAACATATTTTTACATATACGTTAAAGCATATATATGTAGGGCAGGACGGCGTCTAGGGGTAATGATGACACTTTTTTGAAGACAAATCACATTTAATGAACAATACTTGACTTTACAATACTACACACACATAAAATAGAATTAAAGGGTTATCTCAGGTCGTATCAAACAGGATCTCTCACGGTCGACCTCCGGAGCCTCTCTCCTCTCTCATCTCTATCTGACGCCTTCGCTAGCACTCAGCAGCGCCATCTATGCGTTCTCTGTCATCTCTCTCCCAATGGTCTCCACCGATTCTACAACTGCTCGGGTATCCTGACTGGCAGTGTCCTCACTGACGAAACAGTCCTGGATCTAAAATACTAACTAAAAAACAAAACAAACACATAGATTAATAATTTGGATTACAAATTGTTAAACACCACACAAAATAGTCTGAGTTCACTTTCCACTTCTACTATTTAGTCCATGGTTTCATTTGGTCAGCTGACGATGATGTGACATTCGGCCCTTCGTGGTCCCCAATTTTTCTCACATTATAGCGCTCATGCTGTTTAACACTTGTGACTTGATAGGGTCCAAAATATTTCGGTCTTAGCTTCAATTTGCTTCCAAACTGCGTCCTCAATATCGCCACCAAATCTCCGGTTTTGTATTGACGAGCTTCTTTTCGCTTTCTGTTATAAGTCTTGCGGTTTTCCTCTTGTATCTTTAAAATGTTCTTCTTGGCTTCATTTCTAATGTTGTCATGATGTTGATGAAACTGTTCTTGAGTTTCTTCTACGAGCAAATTTCTTATAACTGTTACTTCAGGGTTCTTCATTTTGGTTCCCATGAGTAATTCAAACGGTGAATATTTAGTACTACGTGGCGTACTGCAATTCAAAACACGCTGTAGTGAGTCGACATGCTTGAACCATTTCGCAGGATCATCTATGGACATCTTTGTTAATATTGGGATCAGGGTTCTATGGATTCTTTCCACTTGTCCATTTCCTCTAGGTACTCCCACAGTTATTTGCACATGATCAATTTTCTCTTTAGTACAATATTCTTCAAATTCCTTAGATCTAAATGCTCCTCCTCGATCACTGATAATACTTGACGGATTTCCAAAGGTTTTCTGTTGAAGCTTTAATCTGTCGATAGCTTCCTGTGCTGTAGTATTTTTAGTTGGGTACAGCCATGTAAATTTGGTAAATGCATCAACCACTGTGAATATGTGATTATAATTCTTGTTAGTAGTTGGTAATGGTCCAATAAAATCGACATGGTACGTTGATAATGGCGAATCTTCCTTAGGAATGGGATGTAAAAGACCTTCTCCTTTACCTGCCTTCTTATTCACTAATATGCACTCTACACAATTTCTCATCACGTTCTCAATACACTTTCTCATATCTGGGAAATAATAATTGCGTTTCACCAAGTCCTCAGTCTTTGCTGCGGCGAAATGTCCAAAAGAGTGTGCATTCTTCACGATGTCTACTTGCATCATCTCTGGTACTACCAGCAATTCTTGATCATTAACAACCTTATACAAAACTTTGTTATTCATGATAAATTCAGAGGTTTTGCCTGCTTGTAATAACTTTTTAATTTTTTTATATATTCGTCACTCTCTTGCGCATTAATAATTTTGTACGTCAATTCATCACTATTCACGAATAATACCGGGTACCTGCTCAATGCATCAACGTGTTGCATTTGCTTTCCAGGACGATGTACTACCTCATACTGGAATTCTTCTAAGAACAAGGACCACCTCGCAAGCTTTGGCGTAAGCTCCTTTTTGTCAAGAGTTTTTGCAAATGCCGCACAATCAGTCAAAATCTTGAATTTGCCTCCCAATAGATAATTTCGAAACTTTTTTAAAGCCTCTATAATTGCAAGTACTTCAAGCTCATAACTACACATTTTTTCTTCTTGGGCAGAGGTTTTCTTGCTCATATATTGAATAGGATAATAACGCCCGTCATCGTTTAGTTGAAAAAGTATTGCACCTAAACCGAGTTTACTCGCATCTGTGTGTAATTCTAGTTTCCCACCTTCTCTGTAAAGATGTAATATGGGTTCATGTGACAATGTATCTTTCAGTCTCTGAAAAAGCTACCTTTTGCTCACAACCAAATTCAAAGGGTTTTGAGTCTTGTAACAAGTCACTGAGTGGTCTTGCTATGATAGCATATGAAGGTATGTATTTCCTAAAGTACCCCGTCAACCCCAGGAAACTTTGTACATCCTTAACATTTTTAGGTACTGGAAAGTGACGTATTGCATCGGTCTTTTCCAATGATGGTCTTATGGTTCCGTTCTCAATAATGTGGCCTAGAAAACTAATTTTTTTCTGTAAAAATTGACACTTCTTCAGATTCAACTCGAGCCCATATTTTGAAGCTACTTCCAAAACACGAATCAATCTCTTTTGCGCTTCTTTTTCATCAATAGCTGGGATTATAATGTCATCTAAATAAATAATTAAAGTTCCGTACCTTAACAGATCTCTAAACACATAACTGATATATCTTTGGAAATAATTGCTACTAATGCACAAGCCAAATGGTACTCTCAAAAATTCATACTGTCCCATATCTGTTACAAACGCAATGCATTTTCTACTCGCCTCGTCCACTTCCACATGGAAAAAAGCCTTTTTCAAATCGAGAGTTGTGAATACTCTTCCTCCCTCTAATTTGTCAAGTACCTCTTGAACGATCGGCAGTGGGAATCTGTCTCTAATTATTTTTTTATTAAGTTGTCTGTAATCAATACATAAACGCATTGTTTTATCCCGCTTCCTAGACACTACAATTGGTGGAGAATAATCTGAACAACTTTCTCTAATAATTCCCTTGTTCAGCCATTCGACGATTTGCGCATTAACTTCCCTTTTTTCAAGTGATGACAATCTGCGCGCTCTTTGACAGATGGGTATTTCATCGCTTAAAACTATCTTCATTTTCAAAGCCGTAGTTTCTGTTTTGTTTGGCTTATAATTTCGAACAAGCCCATGAATTTCATTTCTCAAATTACAGTCGGTAATGTGGGATAAGTCATAAGGGCAGTCTTCAAGTACATGGGCTACTTTCGCTAAAAAAGAAATTGGTGTTTCACTGTTTACACGATCAATTTGCAAAGGCATGGGATGTTTATCTCGGTTGGATTCACTAAACAAGGTTGGAGGAGCAATCTCCTCTTTTTGACGCAATGACTCATACAGTTTAGGAGGTAAAATGACGTCAGCCAATATTTCACAGCTCGCTCCCAAAACATCCTGAGTTTTACCGGCGCCGTCGAAAGATATTATAAATCTATACACATCTGCCATTCTTTCCTCTCCGAATACGCTAGTCAAAACAATTTGAGAGTGACGCTCCTTTTCAGCGGAAATGAACTTGTTGTTTATTATCATCGAGTTCGCACCGCTATCCAAAATCGCGAGTAATTTTTTCCCATCGACATAAATATCTATGTATTGCAATTCGTTGAATAAACATCCATTTTCGGGCAAAGAAGTCACAATACTATAAACGCCGTATTTTTGTCCATTTTTGTTCTCCGCATTGGATGCCTTTTTAAATCATTTTCTAGCAAAATGTGGGTCTCCACACACATAGCAGGATACAGGTTCTTTGCTAGATTTTGGGTTTTGCTTATAGAATTGTCTCTGCGTATTAGATGCATGTTCTACCTTCGCGCGGCTTTTGCTATTGGGATCAGTTTCGTTTCTTAAACAAACATTTGAACTGCCCCGCGTCTCCTGTAGCGTTTTATTTTTTGACACGAAGAAAATATCACAGGACTTACTAAGCTCTTTGGGCGTAAGCCACGAATCTGCTTGATGGATTTTAATATGAGAAGCCGTTTCTTGGTCGAGTGTGTCTAAAATTTTATCGCTAACGATCAAATCAAAAAGAGTTTCAAAAGTAGTTACGTTTCTAATTTTTAGATTATATTGAAACATGGCACTCAAACGTGTAGCAAACTGCACATGCGTTTCATTAACTTGCCTTCTGGCTTTTCTAAAATTAAGTAAGCCTTCTTGTGCTGTTGGCTGAAATTCTTTCATCACCAACGCTTTCACTACTTCATAGTTATTTATTTCGTCATCCTTCACGTAAAGCAAAATACTATGCGCGTTCTCTCCGAGAATATTGATAAGGATTTCAGCTTTTAATTTATCCGGGACATTCTTAACTGTAAATGCTCGTTCCAACGACTGAAAAAACAGACCAAAATTTTCCGCCTTTGTTGGTATTTGAATTGTTAGTGTTTTTACGCTTTTTATTAAATTTTCATAAATGTCACTTTTCATAAATGTCACTCATAAAAGTCATAAATGTCACTTTTCGACGTATCCTTATTCGCTTCGGTTTTCGATTTCTGAAGCTCTGCTTTCCGCTCTATTCGCTTTAGGGTTAATTTTTCCAACTCGAGTTTTGATTTTGTTAACTGAAGTTCGCGCTCAGTTTTTGATAGTCTATCCTCAACGCTTATATTGAGAAGATACATCACAAATTCTGAATTGTCCTGGAATGCTTTGGAGTTTTCCAGTTTGTTCTTTAAGTCTATTATTGTGCCTTTGGCAGCAACCTGCTCACCAATCTCATTTAGAACATGTAGTATGTCCTCTTTACGCGTGCTTTTGTGATATGTTATTCATTCCCGTTCTGTAGTAGAATAATCTTTTCGGCCTTTGTCAGGGTCCTAGAGGAGTATTCTATGACCTTTTCGACTTCATTCTGAATGTGTAACAGAACTGCTCCAATACCATATCCGCTGGCGTCTGTATGAATTTCTGTAGGGCATCTTTCGTCTAATATCCCCAATACTGGATCAGATGTAAGCGCCTTCTTCAGGTTGTCAAAAGCCTCTACCTCTTTAGAACCCCAATGAAATTTCGCATCGCCTTTCAACAGCACCTGCAGGGGCTCGGCGAGATAGCAAAAGCCTTTAATGAACCTTCTGAAGTAGGAGCAAAGCCCAAGGAAGCTTCGAACGTCATGTAAGTTCTGCGGAGTAGGGAAATTGGTTACGGCTTTCACTTTGTCAGGATCTGGATGGACACCGCTACTGGATACTAGATGGCCTAGGATTTTTACTTCTTTAGCAGCAAAAAGGCACTTCTTAGGGTTAAGTGTGAGTCCAGCTTCTTGAATGCATTTCAGAACTGTCTTTAATCGGATAAGGTGGTCTTCGTAACTTTCTGAGAATACTACTATGTCGTCCAAGTAACATAGGCACATAGTCCATTTAAGATGGCGTAGCCAATTATCCATCATTCTTTCAAAAGTTGCAGGTGCATTGCAAAGTCCAAACGGCATGACTTTAAATTCATATAAACCTTCTGGAGTAATAAAGGTAGTCTTTTCACGATCCGTTTCATCCACTTCTATCTGCCAGTAACCAGATTGGAGATCCATGGAAGAAAATAACTTGGCGCCTTTTAAACAGTCTAGAGTATCGTCAATACGGGGCAGAGGAACATCCTTCTTCGTTGTTGTATTCAGTTTAACGATAGTCCACGCAAAAACGCCAGCTTCCATCTTTTTTTCTTATGGAGAAAAAGATGGAAGTCCGTGGAGTCCGTGGTCATCCACAGGAGATGACCACGGACTTTCAGATGGCTGAACAATACCTTGGTCAAGCATTTTCTGAACCTCTTCTCTAATTATGCGTCTTTCAGTCGGTGAAACTCGATAAGCCCTTTGGTAGATTGGAGCATAGTCACCCGTATTGATCCTGTGTTTCACATTTGTCTTTGCGGCTGCCGACTTGTTAGCTTTTGTAAAGATTCCCGAAAAGGCTTGTAGCAGCTCGACTAATTTGAGTTTTCTTTCGCTGTTCAACTCAGGGGATATCATCTTGGTATAATCTGTAGTGGAATTCGTCGGCTCCTGCAGAGTACTCGTACTTTTTGTTGTTTCCGCAATCTCGCATATATGAACTTCATCCAGGAGCTCAGCTTCGCCTACGTACATTCCTTTAGGAATGACTTGATCTTTGGCTTGCATGTTGGCAATCCAAATTTCACTTTGTCCATTATAGTATAAGGATACCATAGATGGTATAGCAAGGTTTCTTTCGAGCAGCAAGTGTCTATTGCCGTCCAAGATTACGCTTATGTTTCTTCCGACATCTAGTCCTGATACTGCTATTCTTGTCACTGAGCGTTGTTTAAGCTTGTAGTCCTTCATGGAGTACACCTTCAAAGCGTCTAGTACCTTGGTTTCTTGGCCAGTATTTTCTAACAACAGTTCACTTCTGCCACAGTCTATCACAGCTTGAGAAGCTTCCAAAAAGTCCCATCCGAGGATTACGTCGTGACTACAATGCTGTAGGACGATGAATTCAACAGGCAGCTCTCGTCTATTTATAACGACACGCAGAACACATTTTCCCAGTGGCCTAACAAAATTACCATTAGCGACTTTCAGCATAGTGTTCTTGGCGTCAGCGAACATAACTTTCTTTAAGGATCGACGAAACTTATCGGAGACGACAGAAAATGAGGCTCCAGAATCTACTAGAGCACGGATCGGCTGATTATCTACCAGAACATCGAGGTGGTTACCCGTCATCCTTGCGGCCGATGGAGGATTTTCATTACATGCGGCCTCACCTCCTCGAAAGGTCGCTCTGCTTAGTTTTCCTCGTCTACGGCTTGGAGATTGACCTGATCGACGATATGGCGACGGCGATCGGGAACGACGGGTTGGTGATCGGCATCTAGTAGGACTAGGAAAAGGACGGCGTTCGGGGCTTGGTCGGCGAAACTCAGCGTCAGTGTCATAGAAGTTCTGTCAGCGAGCTCGATAATCGTCGAAAATAGCTTTCCTCTCACGGCAATAGCGTACGACGTGTCCAGGGCGTCCACAGTGGAAACACACTGGCCTGTTGTCGGTCGTTCTCCATAGGTCCGTTTTCCTGGGCTGCGGTGCTGATCTCTGGACAGGACTTCTGGCTTTCCTCGTCACAGCGGCTGCATACGTGGGACGTCGTTAAGCGTCTGCAGACTTTGCGACTACTGGCGCCAAAACTCTTACGACTTCGTCTTGGATGACGGTCTGTAGCGGCTGGGAATAGGGGTCCGGAAACTCATCGACTTGATTTACTAATCGATTTACCTCTTCGCGTACAATTCTACGGATAAGAGACACTAAATCTGTCTCGTCCTCCATGGGTGCAACTGGTACGACGTTTGGTAGTCTCTCAAATCTTCGGCCAATTCTTTTTTTCCTCATGTCTTCAATGTAGTTACACCACTTGATGAAGTCAGCCATAGTCTTCACATCTTTCATCAGGAGCACTTGGTACATATCTTCGGCAACGCCTTTCATTAAGTGAGACACTTTCTCGTCGTCGGACATTGAAGGATTGACTTCTTGACAAAGCCCTAATACACTCTGAATGTAGGACTGTGTACTCTCTCCTGCCCTTTGAGCTCTACATTTCAGTTGCTCTTCGGCCTTTTTTGTGTATTTGTGGCGATCGCCCAAAAGTTCATTTAAACCCTTCTTGAATGCGTCCCAGGAATCCAAGGTATCTTCATTATTTATGTACCATTGCTTGGCCGTACCGTCTAGGAAAAAATAGACGTTTGCGAGACACATCATTTCATCCCATTTGTTGAACTTGGCCACTCGATCGTATTCTGCAAGCCATTTCCAGGGGTCGTCTCCAGGCTCCCCACGAAAGGTTGATGGGCTCCTTAGGAGAGGGTAAGTAGGAGTTACCACGACAGGCTTCGTATCTTCCGGCATTATTTGTTTCTTTCTTT
>JAGEOH010000880.1:0-25000 GCA_032207245.1 Pardosa pseudoannulata | reverse complement strand
CCGTTGTTTTTCTTTCTCTCAGTGTTGAAGTATACAGGAAATGAGGAATTCCCAAGAAGGAAAAGTCATTTGATATGATCGGTAGTGAAAGGTAGACAGAGAGGAGTCACTAATCAGAGGGAAAACAAAGAGTGTTTATTGACAGCTGGAGGAAGATAACGAAATATTTCCAGAGATAACGAAAATTCTGCCCGTAAAATCTTTGAAGCATTCGTGTGCGGAAATTGACCCACTTTTTGAGTGTTTAAAAGTGCAAGGTGGGATATTTATTATTCATGTCACCTTTAAAGCGTGAAATTACTAGAAGCTGTTCAAAAGTTTACGCAGAAGTACAGCAAAATGAATTGATAAGAAGTGTGTTATTTTATCGAATTATGATCTAAATAACACGTCACCAAAATCTCGAAGTCTGAGATTGAAATATTGATTTAATTGTCCTTCACTGATAGGTGATTATGATAAGTGAACTTATAACGTGGTGTTCTTATAAAGTGAGGCGAAAATTATGACACCTCTTCTATAACGTGGCCGAACAGTGGATGGGTAGGGAGCTGCTGTTCGAAACCGGAGTCATGGGTTCGAATCCCTCTCCTGACTTGGATGCTTGTAGATGTTCAGACTGGAGTAAGTTCCAGTCTCATTAGACCTCGTGTAGCAAAAAAGTAGTCCTTAGCTCTCCAAACTAAATCTTATAACGCATTTTTCATACAAAAATATTCCAACAAATGAAATAGGTAAAAAGATTAAGGTTTTTTTTTTTCAAACACTTTGTTTTCGTTTATAATTTCAATATATGAATTATACATTACCTTTAATTAATATAAATTCATATATTGAAAAACTACTTATTCCTAGCCATTTCCACTATGTCATGGATGTTCGTAGCTGTTCGGAATCGGCTTTAAGCAGTAGGTCCCAGTCACATTAGCCCTCGTGTGCAAAACAGTAGTCCGTAGGGCTAAAAACCACACCAAACCTAGCCATTTCTATAATGAAATTTTATTTATTAACCGTATCAATCAAAACCTGATATTTTGAAAATGCGGTTTTTAGATAGGTCTAATTTATGCATAATTTATTGCTGAGATTCTATATAACGCGCTACGAAATCATCTAAATTGTGTTAATTATGAGTTTATGCTTATATGGTTTCTATATAACGAGGTAAAAATTGATCAGACTTGTCTTATTTCTATGTTTTTATAATTCGGTTTCCATAGAACGAATTTCTTGTTTAGAAATATTCTCAGTTTTATATAATACAATTTTCATATACGATACGTTTTCATATACGGTACGAATAAATCACGTTATATAAGACTACTATAATTACATGAAGGTTATAGGGGAAGAATTACACTGCAAATTATTTATTAGATCACAACTATATTTATTTTGTGTAATTTATATATTTTGAGTATAACTTTTAAATTAATCATTGCACCTATTATATCCCATTTTAATTAATAAAATAGAGGCCTACATAGGCTTCAGTTTACTACGTGTTCTACAACAGGGATAACCAAACAACGGTTTGCAGAGGTTTTCACGAAATTTATAATTGAAGAAAATATCGTACTGATTTTAGAAAATGAATATTAAACTACTTTAATGACTTTTCCTGTTACAATTATTTATGTATAGTTATAAACGTTTAACTGTTCAATTGTTAGTTTAGTCATAATGAAAACTATAATAATGTTAGATACTATATTGTTTTAATTTTCCTTTAAATTCTTAAATTTCAATCCACTGGAATAATTCACTTCTCTTTTCACAACCATATGCATATTGAAGCTGCAAGTCGTGTAACAGGTAGAAAAAGAAATACAACATAAAAAAAAATTGTTTCCAAAACCTGACACGAGGCTTCTACTTGTACGTAGGTAAATGCACATTTGTGCCGCTATAGCCGTAGGGTCTAAAAACGACCGTTTTGTTTTAGACAGCTATTGCCGTCATGCCACATAGTGAACTTCGCTTTGACGGCCATAGACGCAAGTGCCCATCAACGTGTTAAACTCATGATTGCTTCACGATACGCTTTAATGCATATTATTTGGTAAACAGCACAAACATTTTCCCCTAGTAGGATTTTTAGTACTTTTTTTACTTAAGAAATCTGAAATTCTATGATCCACTATGCACGTTTATTAAATTTCATTATCTTTCGTACAATGCTTTATTCGCTAATGGGCTCTATTATTTTTTAACCATCCTGTTTATAAGGCCGGCAACTGGGTATACAGTAGCAGGGCTGGCACCAGCAGTTTGGCCACAGGTGCATAAAGTTGTAAAATGCCACTCCTCCGGAGTTCTAGCTATGCAGTCTATAAATATAAAGGTATTTTATTCATCTAAAAAATTTTAAGACATTGGTTATATTACTATGAATTACCTAAACGAAATACTTGATTTTGCACGTACTCGTCATTCTTAAGGCCGGTCCTACCAAAGTCGATCAACAGCTAGCCTCTATTAATCTCTGTTTAAACAGAGAATTGCGTCCTACCATTGGTTGGCACCATGTGTTAACCGTGGTTATCCGTTTATAAGGTTGATTTAATATCAGCCTTTTTAATAATTAGATTGAACTGAAAAAGTTCTTAATCACAAAGATTTATTATTCGTAAAGCAACTGCGTAAGTCACAATCATGGCGGACATCGACAATATACATATGTTGCCAACATTCATTTTCACAAGTTAACATAAACTAAACGATTACGATTCTTTAATCGATACATAAAAGTGAACCTTACACGTTAAACGATTTTCGTGAGACCGGCCTTTAATATAATACTAGCCTAAATTAAACAATAGAATCAAGTATTTTGTTTTTTAATATGCCTGCGAAAATCTTGTCAAAACAATCATGTCTACATGTATTTCGTTATATACTTATAACAACAAGGTGGTATCCAGCACAATCTTTTTTAAAAATATATACTCCTGTCTTACAGATTTTACTTGCACTGGTTGACATTGCAATTAAATTTAATTATTAAAAATAATTATGTTTCAGGCTTCCAAGCTAGAAAGAACTGATTTTTATAAAATATTTTCGTACAATTATTTGCTAATAAATTATTCTACAAATAAAAGACAAAATGATTCCTACACATAGGTCCAATTTGCCGAGCCCTAGAGCAACACCAGCAGTTTTAGTGTACTAGAAGCAGAGCCTGTGTTGAAATAGAGCTAACAATTTCATTATGCCAAATTTCCGTTAGACCTTGCAACTTTGACCTTCCAGTGACCTACGGATGTGGTACTTATCACAAACTACTCATTTTTTAATAGTATACAGATAAAGTAAATCCTAATATAAAGCCTAAAGTAAATACTAGTACTCGTTGATTCAGGCATGTTAATGGCAAAATAAGTAGTGTACAAAAATCGATGTAGGCTTTTTATATATAGATTAAATCAAATAGAAATTGATTCGTTAAACAGGAAGATGCCTGATATAGAGATGTTCATTGCTAGAGGTTAATGACAACCAGATCCATGGTGGAGGACACAAATTTTTATATATTTTTGACGTAGATTTTAATATAATATTCCTAAATAATATAAGATTCGGAGTCAAAAAATAGTTTTAAAAGTCGATCTTCGCTATCATGAATTCTCGGTTATAGTGAACTTTCTCGCTGTTCTCGCCTGAACTACTATTTAACCGTTATTTTATAAAAAAAAAAAAAAAAAAAAAAAAAAAAAAAAAAAATTCAATGTTTTATCAAAAAAGTATATAATGTACTGAAGACTCCCCTTTGTTCAGAGCACATGCCAAATCAGCTGATCTGAAATCCCACCAGCTTACAATAGTGTGTGCAGAGTCTGGGATGTTGACAATTGGATTAAATAGGCGTTACGCAATTATCGGTCACGTTAATGAATCCTCGGGAATTCTGGAATAGGGACAGCTAGCGAATGAGAATTCAACTAAAAAAAACTAGCTGTAACCTTAGCTGGAGTTCTCAGGTAACTGGAATCGTAACTGACCCCCAGGTATAAAAAGCCTAGAATTTTACGACTCGGGGCTTTTCGACATTTTTTTAAGTAGGTGCCTTGACCTCTTGGAGGCTTTCGCATCTTTTGACCGGAGCCAGCTTTTTAGTGATTGCGTTCGGGAGACTCGTAAAGTCCTCTAATATAAGGAGCGGCAGGGTCTAGGATACCAAACGGGGGATAGATTGGGTTGCATTGCACCCTGGAAGAGCCTTCCCATTTGTGAGATTATTTAATCCGATCGTCGTGGCAATTCAGTGCCAGCCCAAAGTCCTCTACATTTCTACCTGTTTTGGGGAGAATTAGAATCCCGTTGTATATATAACAATAATTATTCCAGAAAAAATAAAAGTAATTGCCAATTTTATCGTGGCTGTGATCCTTCTTCAAGCTACCTCTTCACTCGAGAACATTGAAGTCGTGACAGTACCTTCGGTTATATTGAACATTTTCTTGGATTTATAGTTGGTTTACTATAATAGTGTTGCACTGTATATTGACTCAATGCTGACCCTTTTTCTTTTACTGAATTATGTTAAGTCTGTGTAATTATAACAATATTTATGCCCGAATAAAAAAAAAAAAGTATTACTGCTCTTAAGGTCCTCGTAAAGTCCGCTCATATAAGGAGCGGCAGGGTCTCGGATACCAAACGGGGGATAGATTGGGTTGCATTGCACAGACTTGGTTTATTGAACATTTTCTTTTCACATTTTTTACTATAATCTATGCACTGTATATTGACTCAATATACCTCTTTTTCTTGTTTTGAAGTGAAAATTAGAATCCCGTTGTATATATAACAATATTTACTCCCGAAAGAATAAAAGTAATTTCCAATTTTATCGTGGCTGTGATCCTTCTTCATGCTACCTCTTCCCTCGAGAACAATGAATCGTCACAGTACATTCGGTTACATTGAACATTTTCTTGGGTTCACAGTTGGTTTACTATAATACTATTGCACTGTATATTGACTCAATACTGACCCTTTCTCTTGCTTTGGGAATTAGAATCCCGTTGTATATATAACAATATTTACTCCCGAAAGAATAAAAGTAATTTCCAATTTTATCGTGGCTGTGATCCTTCATGCTACCTCTTTACTCGAGAACATTGAAGTCGCCACAGTACCTTCGGTTACATTGAACATTTTCTTGGGTTCACAGTTGGTTTACTATAATACTATTGCACTGTATATTGACTCAATACTGACCCTTTTTCTTGCTTTGAGAATTAGAATCCCGTTGTATATATAACAATATTTACTCCCGAAAGAATAAAAGTAATTTCCAATTTTATCGTGGCTGTGATCCTTCACGCTACCTCTTCACTCGAGAACATTGAAGTCGTCACAGCACCTTCGGTTATATTGAGCATTTTCTTGGGTTCATAGTTGGTTTACTATAATAGTATTGCACTGTATATTGACTCAATACTGACCCTTTTTCTTGCTTGAGAATTAGAACAAGTTGTATATAAACAATATTTACTCCCAAAGAATAAAAGTAATTTCCAATATTACGTCTGTGATTTCATGCTACCTCTTACTCGAGAACATTGAAACACAGTACCTTCGGTTATATTGAACATTTTTCTTGGGTTCACAGTTGGTTTACTATAATACTTGCACTGTATATTGACTCAATACTGATTTTTCTTGCTTGAAAACCCGTTGTAATATAACAAATTATGAAAGAATAAATTATTTCCAATTTTATCGTGGCTGTGATCCTTCATGCTATCTTCAAGAGCATTGAAGTCGCCACAGTATTGTATGAACATTTTCTGGGTTAATTTTTACTATAATACTATCTGTATATTGACTCAATATTATTTCTTGTTGAGAATAGAATTTGTATATAAACAATATTTACTAAAAATAAAGTAATTTCCAATTATCGTGGCTGTGATCCTTCATTAAAAACATGAATAATCTTATATTGAACATTTTCTTAACAGTTGGTACTTAATACTTTACTGTATATTGACTCAATACTGATATTTGCTTTGAGAATTAGAAATCGTAAATAAAATATTTACTGAAAGAATGTTTTTCAATTTTATTTGTGATTATTTTCACTAACATTAAGTCATTTGTTATATTAAACATTTCTTGTTAAGTGTACTATAATAGTATTGCACTGTATATTGACTCAATGCTGACCCTTTTTCTTGAGATTTACTGCTACAATTATGTTACTAAGTCTGTGTTTGAAATTATGATAATGGTCACTCCTAGGATCTGCCTGTGTTAATCGTCATTAACGTGAATAGAAAAACAAAAAGTATTACTGCAAAAAATTTAGAACAAACTGCTATATACTAAGAGGAAACTTGATCATTTTATTATATGCTTACATATATTTCTTCTTTGGGCTAAAGCGACTATTAGTCTAAATATTTGACAACTGCAAGGTTTAACCTATCAAACTCAGGCGACCAAATCCCAAATAAGATATAATAATGTATGAGTTTGATATTACATCTTTATTTATTTATAAGCCCTCTTTTCAGCATTTAAACACCGTTCAAGACCAGGCATTTGTCTGGCGCCATTTCTAATCACAGTCAATGAGGAGATGCCTGTAACAGAGATCTTTTACTTATAAAGCATCTTAGTGGAAAAAAAATCGCCTTGGAAGAGGATTTTATAGGGGAATTAAACAAACTGGGATTATCATAAAAACAATCATTTCATTAAAGGTGTGTCAACGTGACAAAAATATCATGAAAGAGATTAGAGGATTTGAAAATGATCATTAACCTGGTGAATAATCTTTTCTGTAAGAAGTTGTTAAATCATTATTTTTTGTTTTTGTTTTGAGAAAGTTTTAATGAAGGAGATGTAAAAATAAATACAGGCAAATACATAACCATTTGTTTTCATCAATTACATTCATTTGTTAAATCATCGTAAAGTATTAATTTCTTATTTTGACATAAGTTAAGATTTTCATGCTTGAATTATTTAATTTTAGAAAATATTAGTCGACTTAAATATTTTGATTAGAAATCGCATAAAAATAAAAGGATTTAACTGAAAGATGTTGCATTTTTTCTATTATGTCTGGAATGCTGGTATTTTTATTTAACTTTTATTTAACGTGCATTGTTTTTCTGTCTAGGTCTAATCAGTGTCTTTAAACTTTTAGGACTCGCAGAACCCTAGGAACTGTATGACTTTCTGGTGGAACCTTACCTTTTTCATAGTTAGCGTGACTTCTTATTTATACTCCTTTCATTTATGCGATAATGTTATGCATTTTTATTTTTTCTTCAGGTCCCGACGATATAATGTTGACTTTCTCTGTTATACGCCGCTCTCACTTGTACGACAATTTTTTGGGGTTAAGAAATGCAGTTTCCTCTCACTCAAAAGACGGCATTTTGGTCAAACGAACTAAATATCCCATAGGAATTTACAGAAATTATATCAGTTATCTACGGTCATTCTTAATCTTTATTTGATAATAAATCAATCAACAGAGAGATTGGTGGACTTGTTAATAAATGAAATGTAGAGAAAGTCGCTTTCAAAGTCATCATTGAAAAAATTTTTTATTGGTGAAACTGCAGAACAACGGAATTAAAATTATAAAGATCTTTAGTTTCTTCTGTGAAAAGGGACAGCTGTATAAGAGAAGGGAAAGAAAGGGTCACACATCGCAAATTTTAATTCAATCCTTTGTTTTGGGAAGTGTGAAAGGAATTCCAATATCAATGATACATATACTTGACTTATTTTGGGAGGCTGGGAAAGTTAAGATTCAGAAAACTAGAACATGTATAGGGTGAATTTTGATAATGCAGTTCGTGGTTCAAATCCTGCTGCCAGTATGCTTATTCGGAGCCGTTTGAAATCGGCTTTAAACAGTAGGTCCCCGTCTCATTTGCCGTCGTGGAAAAAAAAAAGAAAAAACATAAACCGTAACATTCCAAACCAAATCTTATTGGCACCCACATTTTCACCTATTAGGATTTTAATGCGTTTTATACAGGAAGATTTCAAAACGGGAAATTTTGAATGAAATCCTATATCTCCTATAGGTAATCTTCAATAGAATAAACAGACGTCTGTTAAAATAAGAGAAACTTTCTGGAAATTAAGTGATAACGGTAAACTGGTAAAAAGTGAAAGTAATTCCATATTTTAAAGACAGTCTCTTATTCGCCCCGGAAACAATTCACCCAGAATTTTCACACATCAGATACAAAATTTTAATTTCTTTTTTATTCGGGGAAATTTCAAAACGTGGGATTGTGAATGAAATCCCATTTCTCCTACAGACAGTTTTGAGGAGGGTAAACAGATGTCTGTTGAAATAGGGGAAAGTTCCCCTCTCCTCTTTTCATGTCGACACTGGGGCACATACCGTAGGAGCCTTTTGGAGTTTCAATTGTAGGTTGGAGGGGAGCGGAACAACGTTCCGCACGTACACACTCACACACATTCGCACTGATGGGGGAAAAGATAGATACGAGCAGGAAAAATAAACATGTGGTTCCGCAAACGGTTTCTAGACAGGTGTTTGATAAAGTGTTTCAGGCGCAGACGAATTTCAACAAAATTCGAAAGTAACGATATTAAATTTTTAATTTTCATAATAAATATTTAAAGCGGATAAGTATCTTCTTAGTAATAACTTTTTAAGTATTTAATAATTTTAATTGCGTTATCTCTTATATTTTTCTACTCTTAAATTAATGAATCAGTCATAATAGTAATTTCGCCCCATTTCAGAGCTTTAATGCTCTATGAAACCTCAAAACCACTTCAGTATAACAATCTCTAACCATTTACCAGAACAAGATTTTTTTTAACCCTTCCCCCTGGCGCCCTAAAAAAATCTTTTTTTTTTCTTTTTGAAGTTGTATGAAAATTATTTTTGTAAATAATAACTATGTTCGTTTTTTTAAATAAAAAAACATATTTCCCGAATTGAGTATGTGTTCTACCAATGAGTAATACTCGGGGCTCGACTATGAAGTTTTTGGGCACAGGACAGAGAATATGTTTTGCGCCCTTGTATATTATTGTTACATTTTATTAATGTATAGCTGAAAGATTTGCATAATGCAACAAGCATTTTTTTTTTTTTAATTTGACCATGGTGTTGAAAAGGAGTACTATTATGCAGGTCATATTCCAAACATTTCGCAATCGAAATCCACCAATCAGAAAGCTCAATTTTGCGATTGCGAACATTTTTGAAAAAAGTTCTCAAAATCTAGCCTGTCTGATTGATGGATTCCATTTGCAAAATAACCTGCATTCTTGCCTTTAGTTTTTAAGTACAAACCCATGACTGACAAATCTGTGACAAACTTATTCTTGCGGGTACTCTGTGAAATAATGAAAAACTTACAATATTTTAGCTCATATTATTTGTATATAGAATAAAATCATGAAATTTTTAAATCTACAAAATTTATTTGTTTCAAAATTACCTCTGGATCTAAAAATTTTGGGCGCCTGAAATCAGTGGACCCTGGGCACGTGCCCCACGTGCCCTGCCGATAATATGGCACTGGTAATACTATATAAAAATCAAGTAATTACTAGTTATATCTAGAGCCTTCTGTATTCGCATGCCTCGCTGGCCGTAAAAAAGATTAAAAATTATGAAAAATTGAGAAATTTTATTATATTTATGCCACTTCTTTTAGCTACCATACATTTTGCTTCCATGAAGAAAATAAAGAAATTATAATCACGTAAAATTTCATTGTTCACATTTCAACGAAAATACTCATGTTTACTGTGCCTTAATGAATGAATGAATGAATTCAAACATGTTTGAATGTTACGTCTGTATATCCGTACAAGGAAACTTTAATTTTAAAACGTTACATGTGCGTTTTGACCATTTCAGAATTTATTACAGTACCCAAGATTTTGACATCACATCTAGCCGGAGATTTATAATAAATTCTCTGCAAATTAAAATTGCAAAGTGTTTCTAAAACCGTTGCTTTTTCATCGTTTTAGAATGAAGATATTTGCTTGTCTGGATATCTTATTAACTTGCTTCTTGCGGATGATGGAACTATGTTTGGAATGATTTTACATGTTCGAATCTCTGTTGTCATGGATTGTAAGTTCTTTCCTATATTTTTTCCTTGCCACGTGAACAATATAAAGTGGGAGTTTACTTTATTCCCATTACACAAATACGTAATATACCGAACGATTGTCGAATGTTTAGGGAGCTGATCTTCGGTATCGGAGTTCATGGTTTCGAACTCCACTGTGGCATGAATGTTCATAGCCTTTCGGAAGTGGCTTTAAGCAGTAGGTTCCTGTCTCATTAGCCCTCGTATTGCAAAACAGTAGACCGTAGCACTCCAAACCAAACCAACTTTATCAAGGCGGAAATTTTCAAGAACTAACTGGACGAGAGACAGTCAGAAAAAAAAATTTTTTTCGGGGAGGGTCCACACTCTTAATTCAAAGTACAGTGAACTTTCAACTCACAAAAATAAACACACACACACAAAAAAAAAAATTACAAAAAAACTCACAAACTGCATAAATACATACATACATCTTTAGTTTTCTTAGCCTTCAGAAATACATCATAAAACGGATCAGCAACGTTTTAAGTAATTTCATTGTAACAAGAAAAATGTACTTGCAACCACATTGTGTCTTTTAATATACGCTCCTCCAGGATTAAGGTGCCTGGTAAATACTGGAGCACATTTCATTTACACTCCAGTATTTCCACACGAATGCAAACTAAAGTAATTTTATGAATAACAAGAAAAGTATAAACAATTTAGAATGAAATATGTAATTTTATTTTTGATACATAATTTTTTACTTATAATTTTACTTTTCTTCTTAAAATTACATACCTCGTATGACAACAAAATTCGAAAACAGGATGGAATAATCAGTAATTTACCTTTTAATCGTATAACTCTCTAATCGTATATTTATCGTAGTAAATTATTTCTTCTATCTTTTCAGACAAGCTTTTTCAAATCATCTGCATTTATAGTCATGCACCGAAGATGCACCGAAAGCAATGCTATATTTGTCAACCTCCTATGATCAATTTAAATGTGAAGAAATATTATTACTCTTTTTATGGTTGAAAGCGATCTTTCAACACTTGTAGTGAAAACTAGTTTTATACACAAAATGCAAAAAGTAAATCTTGTAATGCATACATTGAAAATATTTCAGGGAGGGTCCAGATCCCCCTACCCCCAATATATACGTCCTTGAACTGGGAAGGTAAATGTTTCTATTTTAAAACAAATACTAGTAAGAAATTCCCAGACAAAGGAATTTGCTCCAAAATATACTACATACTGGTTACTGATGCAGACAGATCGAGGGAAAACCATTTTACAGTCGAACTTCGATAACTCGACTTCCTATAAGTCGAATAATCCGATAACTCGAACTTTTAATCAAGTCCCGAATCATTTCTATACTTTTCTTTAAAAAAACTATCTCGATAACTCGAAGTGAATATCTTCTAAGTCGAAGTTTTTGTGATAGATTTCCCTGGTAAAAATCACAATTATGTTCAAAACTTCGAATGTCAGTCCATTCTTGACCTTTCTTGTGCATTCACGACCAAGCACAGGAAGCTATTCACATCTTACAACAATATCTGGAGACCACCAAAGGTACTGACAACACCCTATTTAACTGTGTTCAAAAATTAGGTGACTTTGTGAATGCCAACAACCTTAAAAATAACTGCATTCTTCAAATGAGATTGACATGGTATATATACTAATCAATATGTAATGAGGCCAAATTTCTTGAGTTTTAATAAACTTTTTGAACCCATTCTTCTTTTGTTGTTTACATAGGTTATTAAAAAATTGAAATGCGTACAATAATAGTATTATGGCACATATCAAACCATTTGGACCTATCTTAAGTGCCAGTTGAGAGGAATGGTAGGAAACTTCGATAACTCAAACTTCGGATAAGTCGAATATTTTTGGGGGTCTCCTGGGACTTCGAGTTATCGAAGTTCGACTGTACTTGTGCAGTTCTCGAACTGCCTTTGAATTTATTACTGCACGAGAAAACAGTTGTACCTTCTAGTAAGGACGCATTTATAGAGGATTGGGGGGGGGGGGAATTCTGTGGAGTCCCCGAAAAATTTGCAATGTATGCATTGCAATATTTTTTAAACTTTGTGTACATCATTAGTTTCTACTGCAAATGGGGAAAAGTTGTTTTTTAACAACACAAAGGTTTGGTTTGGTTTGTTTGAGCGCTACGATGTACTGCTTTGCTACACGAGGCCGGATGTGACCGGGACCTACTGCTTAAACCCGATACAAACGGCTACTAACATCCATACCATTAGCGGGATTCGAACTCGAGAACTCCGGTACCGAAGAGCAGCGATCTACCATTCGGCCATCCTTCGGCTTAACCATGAAAAAGAGAAAAACATTTCGTCACAATAGGACTGGGCGCAAACTTTTGACAAATGTAGCATTACTTTCGTTACATATAGGCATAACTATAAATGCTAATGAAGGTTTGATCAAGCTAGCCTTAAATGCTAGAAGAATTAATTTACTGCTATAAAACGGTAGTTTATAAATTACTGATTATTTCATTCTGTTTCAAATTTTGTGGCCTTACAAGGCATATAATTTAATAAAAATAAAGTAAAGAGATATGTCACGATTTCTTTCTGCATTTTTTTTTTATTTTCCTAATTATTCATAAAATTAGTTTAAATTCGTCTGGTAAATAATGGAGCTTAAAAATTAAATACGTTCCAGTATTTAATAGGCGAATTTAAACATGGTCAAAACTTCAAATGTAAATTAAAAGACACTTTGTGTAGAGAGATACACACTTTTGAGATATTTTTAAGACACTATAAAATTACTAGCATATAGCCCGTCATATGACGGGATCAGTAAAATTTTTAATTTTTTTAGAATTCTAAAGTACCTTATCAGTTAGGTAAAAAAATGGTTTGTTTTTTGGCTGAGAATTATCTGGTACACGCTCAATAATTTGTTTATCTTTAGTGACCACATGTTTGTTGCCAACTTTAATTTATCTTGTCATGTTACGTGATAGGATGGACAGCAGAGGTTTTAATATTGACAGTGATTAATTTGCGGTATATATGAATGATGTCCAAAATTTAGCGGATCAATTGTAAACCGTTTGGTTATGTATGAAAAACAAACACGCAAATGAACAAACTTCTTAATTTTCAAAGACTTAATTTTCTTTAAAGACTTTCAAAGACTTAATTTTCAAAACTTAAAAGCTAGATATTTATTAGCCCGTGAAATTGACTCCTAAGACTTTTAAGAAAATAATTTGTTGTTAATACCGGTGATAAAATTTTCATTGCAACAAAAAATAATCGGCCGAACGATGGCCGAATGGTAGAGCGCTGCTCTTCGGAACCGGAGTTCGTGGGTTCGAATCCCACTGCGGGCATGGATGTTTGTAGCCGTTCGGAATCGGCTTTAAGCTGTAGGTCCCGGTCTCATTAGCCCTCGTGTGCAAAACAGTAGACCGTAACGCTCCAAACCAAACCAAACCAAACCAATCATTGCAACAAAAATAATCGATGATTCAATTTAAAATTATCACATATGTACCTAATCTTATTTAATCCAATTATAAAAGAAAATTACTTACATAATATCTAAGTTCAATGACAAAACATATAAAAATAATGCAGACGATATTTAAATAATTTAAAATAAGAAATGATTAAAGGAGATGGTTAAAGGAATGACGCCATAATGCTAGAAAAAAAATGTTATTTTCATCTTTTTATAATGTGATAAATTGATGAATTTAATCAGCTGCTCTTAACCAGGGTACATAAGGCTTGGTATAATGGGATTAAACGATCGAAAAGGGGAGAAGGGGTGGATTTCGAACGTTTTCAAACTCACTTTGAATTTTGCTAACCCTAACTCATGAAGAATCCAATATGGATGCCTCTGTCCATTCCAGGTTCAACCGCTTCATAAATTCGAGGACAGACGGACAGATAACTTAGGCTGTTATTATATAGGAGATGTACAGCGTTACTTATCCGTTTTATGACGTATTTATATATGCATACAAAACTATGGATGTATGTATAAGTCTAATGTATGTGTATGTATTTATGTACGTTCTTTGTATATGTGTAATGAATTCCTTTCATGATATTGAAATTTAACTGTACTTACAATTAAGACTTTGAACCGTCCATGAACAAAAATTCTGGCCACGTCACTTCCTTCTTAATTATATGCTGCACTAAAATCCTTTTTAAGTCCTTTTAAACTCCCTTTTATAGTGTTGATATAAAACTGACTGAAGATGAACGTGCGAATTCTCATTGCATAAAGTACGATAATATTTATAACTTATCCATTTATTAATTTGCTTTTATTGATGTCTCAATAAACTATGTTAAGTATAACAGTAAAAAGAAAATGTTTGATGAACCTACACAAGAGGCTTGTCTTTTGAATGAACATTAAAAAGAAAACGGCGTATGTACCACCTGTCTCATGAACTAGGAAAGAAACGGAAAAAAAAAATATCACCGAGCGAGAGAGAGCGCCGTAAACAAAGGGAATGTTCTGAAGAGGTGTAACTTTTTTCTCGCGTTTTATATATGTGTAATTTTATTTTGTTTTCTGTGTGAGTGGAGTTTAAATAAATGTTTTAGAGTCAGAAAAATCGGCTTTCCTTTTTCTATGACCTTTACACAAAATGAAAAGCCGACGTCAACAATGGAGGTAGGTTCTTTGAACTTACTTTATTCTGTCATTTTAAATAATTAAAATTACCGTTTCTAAAGTCAGCTGTATTCCTTTCTTAGATCTGCTAAAGCGGTTACCCAAAGTATTTAAACTTGTGTTACTGTGGAGTTGAAGGAAGAGTTAGGCCTTAGTAAAAAATGTTTTAACTAATTAAATAGAATATGTCAGCTGGAAAGATAGCGGAATCGGTAGAGCATTGTCTATGGGGACCGGTGGCCTTGGGTTCGAATTCCGCTGCCAGAATGATTTTTCATAACCGTTCGGACTCTGTCTTAAACAGTTTATCTCTGTCTAATTATCCCCGTGTACCAAAGAAAAAAAAAGTACAGTGCTCAAAACCAATATACTGTTTTGTTGCATCGTATGTATATCGTTCATTAAACAAAAGTCTCTTATCCATAATAACATCCTTAAATAAATTTATAACGACATTTTAACTTAAATGGCATAGCAATTTAGCAATTATAATGAATGGATAATGAATATATATATATATATATATATATATATATATATATATATATCATATATATATATATATATAAACAACTTGGTTTAAATTCATTACCAAGATTTTTATTGAAAATAGTCCCCTTTAATAATCATAGAGATACTTTAATATCTTTTGTAAATGTTAAAAAAAAGGTACTATGAAAATATAATCATTTCTTCTCAATATGAACAGAAAATTATTTTTTGTAAAAAAAAAAAACTTTACTTATCTTGCAAAAAATTGTAATTTTTAACAGTAAATGTTTAAACGATTCTCAATAAAATTTTTGATTAAGAGCTAAATATTGCTATTCAGTGTTTTATCTCTTTAAAATCAAATTAAGTTCAAGTAATGCAAGTCAAAACTGGGCGTGCGACAGAAGCCAACTTGGCGACGTGAGAAAAAAAATCATTCTATAGCAACCCTATTCAGTAATTGCCAGACGTAGCAACTGGCAGCCTGTGAGAAGAGAACAGAAGACTATATACCGGGAGATCAATCGGTGGTGTATTTTGCTGACGTTACTCTTTGTGAATGGATTTTTAAAAATGTGTGCCTTAAATTTAGTGTTTCTTAAGTGCTTGTTATGTGTATCACTTTAGGATGTGATTGTAATCATCAGCTGACGGGATCTAAACTTGGGATTAAAATTTATCTAAACGAAGTAAGTTCAGCTCTATATTACATATGAAGGTTATTCTGAATGTCAAAGCTCTTATATCCTTTACTCAATAGTCATTATTGTATATAATTTCCGTAAAAAGAAAAAAAAATTAGTGTCTTGTAAAATTTGAACGCACCAGAATCCCTATGATTGTCATAATAGTACAAAACGCACCACTACCTCATCACCTCTTTCGCTGCACCTTCTGTATTGTTGATAATACAAGTAATCAACAAGATATTTTCTTTCTTAATTTAGCTTTTTTAATGAAAAAAACATCAGATTATCTTGTTGATCGTGTGCATCGATATCGTACTACTGTAGTTCATACGACAGTTGCTCGATGTTGAACCATCTTATTTTGTAATTCATTATTCATTAAATTATCACTAAAACATGTTAATTTATCCAATTGTTTGAACAAATTGCTTAATAAATCATGCTGAGTTACCGTACACTGTTTCCTGTTTAAGTACGTGGCATGCGTAAACGCTTTTAACTGTTTACGTAAACAAGCTTAAAGCAGTCTTTTCAGCGGCCACTGATCATAAAATGGCTTGCGTGTCTGTGAATAATAACATATTAACCATACTAAGTTCGATTCATGTAAAAGAAAGAGGGAACTCCACTTCTTAGAGTGTTTACATAGCTGTTGTTTAATATGTTTATTATAATGTCAATATGAATTGTCATAAATGTAATGACAACTCACATAGTGAAGCCCTTTAAATTAGATCTCATGTGCAGACAGTTTTGTATTATTGTAGAACATCGTCTAAAGAACCTCCCTATCCTAATAACCCCTTTGCTTGCGTCGCAGCAACCCACGATGAGTCTTTCCTTTTTTGTGCAAAATAAAACAGCTTCCCTTCTCTATTGGAAACGTACGGGGGTTTCTTGTGTAGCAACAAGGGCTTGTTCAATTTCGCTCGGGTTATTCAATAAGATATTCATCAAAAACACGTGAACATATGATTCTTTTTAACAGATAAACCTATTCTTCCCATACACGATACATCTATCCGTAATGCGGTAAGCCGCCATTATGGAGACAGGGGGAGCACACTCTGTATCTCCAATGCGATCGTACAATTATCACATTGAAAAAAACTCCCTTATTGTGTAAAATCGTGTTGTTGCTATTGTAAAAAGTTAATTAAAATGGTTGCATACACAATTCATCTGTGTCATTGCAATTTAAACCGAAAAACTTTTCATTTACTTAACATGCTTGTAAATACTCGCACACATGTTCTCAGTCGTCAAGTTGTTTTGGATTACTTAACTAGGACACTGCAATTGTGTTAGACTTTAATGAATTATTTTTATAGTTACATGATTGAAACAGCTCATAAAAACTTGTTCTGTACATCTTAGCTCAATTATTTCTTAATTATTTTTGAAGACAAGATTTTAATTAAATGACTGTTGGGTGAAGGATCGATGTTGTATATTTTCATTATTTCCTATTTAATTGTCTTAGATGGAATCATTCATTATTATTGTCAGTCAAACAGACAATCAAAACACTAGATTTAGTTAATTTTTCAGTTGTCCGACTGTTTTTTACCTCAACCTTATTTTTACTAATTATCAGTAGTACATATTAGTAAAAGTAATGCCTTGAAATGTCAGTTTCTATAGTATTTTAATCATCCGTTTTTGTTGGCGTATTTTATACCTTTTATAAAAATTGAAGGCATGTGATAAATTAATCCTCTTCAAAATACTTTGTTTGTAGTTCCCGTTTTTATATGTGAAAAAACAAAAATGAAATTCCAAATGTTTTTATTCGGCAGTTGTAAACAAATCCTCGGAAATTCGTTAAGTCCGATTATATCAATACAGATTTCTTATTTTGATTAATTTTTAACATTCGTAGCCGCTTTTTCACTTTAATACTACTAAGTATTAATTTTGAAGCATTTTCTTTTTAATCTAGATTTCTTTATAATATCTGAATTGCGTTTGAGAGAGATTTATATAGTTTTCTCTTAAGTTAATCTTTTTTAGCAGACATCTTTCCAAGAAAAATTATTAAAGGCATTTAAAGTCTTTTGCATATCTATATTTACGCTATATAGTCTTTGTGTGACATCAAAATCGTCCGGTATGTTTCTTTCAGCTTCTTTTTTGAACAGTTTTTTGTGGTGTTCAAACATTATCATTTTTTCCACCCGCTGTCCCTCTTGTCATTCCTCCTTTACGAAGTGCGTCACTTCTACGTAATCAGTTATTTTTATTTAGTTTGTTTTCTCTGTCAATCCCCCCTTTTCTTTTTTAAATGTCGACACGGATTCTTAATATAATTTAGCTTGATTTTTTTTATGTATTTTTGAAGTACACCGAGCATTTAAAGGAAATCGCCTTGCAATCAAATAAGTTTATTAATAAATTACAGATAGTTACTGATTAAAAAAATGTGATAAATTTACTGATAAGAAGCGAAACTACACAATTTTATTAAAATTATTTTTGTCATTAAAACTTTAGTTTTTTTTTTAACCTCCGATTTATATCTTTACGTGTTTGGGACTAATTTAGTTTTATTCGTTGTGTAAATTGTAATTAAACGTAATTTATTTAATTTTTTGGAAACGTTTAATGGGTTTTTATCTAAAGTACGGGGGAAAAAGATTTATTTGTACATGGTTTGTTCACTGAAGTATGTAAAATACCGTATCTAGTAAAGAAGTTATATTGATAATTTTTTCCAAAATGTGTTCACTTTAAAAATAATTAAAGAAAATGAAAAAAATAGCTTTAAGAAAAGTAAAAAAGAAAAAGCTCGTTTTATTGTAACAAATTTCTGAATTCCCATGTAAAGAAACTTAATGTTTTTAGTTTAGATATTTTGTTACTTCTAATTCAAACTTACCTAGCTGTGAATTACCGGTTCTGTTGTTTGCAACACCAACCAGTAGATTTCATAGTGACATTTACCTATTTAATATAATTTTTTATTTATATATAAAACTAACATATTTAATTGTTAAAGTTGTTTTTGTAAAAATTTGATCATACATGCTTCATGAAGAAATAATAAAGTATTTATTTTTTATTTTTGAACGATGCATTGTTAAGTTATCAAAGTTTTCTGTTCGTTGATTTATTTTATCACTAAGGCTGAATCAATATTTACATCATTGTGTTGTTACGCGGAAGTATTCAGTAAATAACTTTAACGACCTTATTAAAAATTTCAAGGCATTTCTTATTGATATATTACTCGGTACACTTATGCTAAAATACTTATATGTTAATCCTTCAGCACACGTATCCAAAAATGAAACACTAGTACACGCCCCGGTCTAGTCTGACGTTTAATATATATTCTTTTACTTATAGCATCTTATAGGAAATAAAAAAAAAAGTCTTATTTTATTTAAATGATTTTGCATGTAAAATAACTTTAAAGTATTTAAATTCAGAAAACTTACCTTTTTTTAAAAAAATTCCTTTATCATATTTCATTTTTACATTTTCTACATTAACTATTTCATGTATGTGAAATGGGTAATTTTTTCCTTGCTTCAAAATATTGAAATGCTAACAAAATAGATAATTTTAGTATTGTCTAGATCTGATAATTTTAAGTAAATGGCACTCAAATATCCAGCCTTGGACATATGTTTCAATTCCAGAATTTTACTTGCCATACAGAATTTATTAGAACCTTTTGTCATGTGGTATTTACCATATTTTCTTCATCATTCATATTTAACAAATTGTGCATAATATAAGGAACACTTTAGAATAATCGCACAACGATCTCAGCAGCTGCTATTCGCGCCTGTACTACGTCATGATCATTGTAAAATAATACAAAAACTCTTCCACACTCATGTGCATTTTGCCCGACTTTATATAAGGATTTTTCCTTTTTACCCCCTCCAAAATATTAATTGATATTTACCTTCCACGTGGCCATCCAGGATTGGTTTGGTTCGCAGCACTTCGGTCTACATTCTGTGCTACACGATGGCTGACGCCATCCAGGCAGGTCATAAAATATAACATGTAGATATTCAGGCATTCAAAGCCGCTTCAAAATAATGCTGAAGGATTAAGAAATAATTCCCTTAATCGAAATAATCTCGAAATATTTTCACATTCTCAAATGTTATTTATGTACATTAAAAAATTGTATATAAGTACACCATCTAAGACTAGTTAATTGGAATTTATATTTAACATTTTATTGTAATGTTTGCAATGTGTATTTTTCTTGTGTTGTGCCAGTTTTCATACTGTAGGTATTTGTCATCAAATAATTTCCGTACATGTGTTGTAACTTAGATTTTTAAGCATTTTCTCACTCACTAGACGTTACAGATTATTCATTCTCGCTTAAATGTCCAAATATGCAAAGGTCATCATTTATCTTGTCTAAAGGTAGCAAATGATTTCATATCTTATGGAGATGTTGCAAAGCTTTGAAATATGCATCACTTTAGATTTCCCTTTTCAACGGTTTAAACTACTTATTTTATATTACATGAATAATTTTATGCGTCCTTGATTTTAAAAATCTCTTAAAAGCTTACAGATTTCGTGTTTTTTAATCGGAGTATTAATAAATTACTACCAAAAATTGAATGGAATATGATTGATGAAATTTCATATCGTCACTATCAATCTCTAACAAGCTTCTACGTCTTACAGTTTTTAAAACTTTTAACTAAAAATTTTAATATGATAGTATTAATGCCTTTCAAAAATTCCTAAACTACTTCGTATTTTATTTTATAGAACTTTGTTCTAATGGAAAAAAAAGTCTATATTCATGTAACAATTATTTCATAAATATACTTGTATTTAGTTCCAATCCATGTACGGTTTTTGTTTATATGTATTTTGTTTAATAAAATGTGATTTTATGTACAAATTTGTTTTTAAAACTGATTGTATTGCATTTTTTTTAGTTATTTATTGTTAGATATGAATTTAGATCAAATTTATTTTAATTTTGAAACTGGGCTAAATAAACTTAATGTTTCGGCTTATTATATTACCGTTCCCAACTATTTCTCTTGTTGTTAGATTAATCTTCTAAATCAGAATTACAAAACAGCTCTAAATGTCGAAATTTTCTCTCAATCTTTGAGTTTTACTCTGTACTTGAAAGAAAGTCTGTAAGTCTATACTAAAGTAGTAAAAGAAATTGAGTTCTTTGTTATGCTATTGTTTGTGTAAATGGAATGTAGAGTAAAATTGTATCTTAGTTTGTTGCATAACTGATGTAGAACTTAAGATAAAGAAATATAAATGCCGAAATTTACAAACTTCTCCCTGAAAATTATTTATCCCAAGTTTGAAAAGTATCATGTTTAGAGAAACCTATTCTTTTATATTCTGTATCTCAGTAGTAACCTCACGTCTAAAATGTTTTCAAGTAAGCCATAAATAGTAATTTGTTTGGCTAATACAATTCAAGAGCCTTTTATCAATACGTGGTAGGGTTATTTTATGCCATATATAATGAATATGCACCGTTGAAATGACCAAAAACATAGTCATTTTCCTTCAGCTTTTATTTGTATCATTCAGATCGTCATTGTAAATGCAATAACAATGAATAAAACAAAAGATTAAATTGTTTATCTCATTGAAAATTCAAATTTTTATTATTTTAAGCAGATGTTAATGTTTACACGCAATAAGTTTATATGTTACCGGCAAAGTATGAATTGGCATATGAAATGACCTATGAAATTTATCAGCGATTTAACTTATATAGAAAAAAAAATTTAAAATTAATGTTTTGATTCTCATTATCTAAATGGATTTTGCAGTTAAAAAAACTTACACATTTTGTGTAGGGAAAAAAAAGACTGTTTTTCGTCTTAAACTTTTTGGGAATGAATCAGATAGCGACTGAGCTTTGTTTTATATATTAAAAACTTTGTGCTTTGTGTTATAGAATGAGAGTGTTTCAAACGTAGCAAATTTATGACGCTACATTTGAAACAATTGGGAAACAATATAGCTTAAATTATAATAATTTTACTTTAAAATTTTAACCACTTTTACATACACATATTGCTGAAGAAACATTTTTCAAGAAGATTAAGCCGAAAGATAGCAAAATGGATAGGGCGTTGCTCTTCTATACCGGTGTACGCAAGTTCGAATTCCCACTGGTAGCATGGCTGTGTGTAACCGTTCTGAATCTGCTTTAAGTGGCAGATCCCGATCTCGTTAGCCGTTTTGTAGCAAAACGTAAACCATAGCGCTCCAAACCAAATCAAGGATATTAAAGAAACGGTGCAGTTCTTGGGCCATATGCTGCCAAAGAAGCATGAGAGGAAAGCAAAAAGCAAATGCAAAACCTCACCCCGATGATACCTTTTAGAGGTCACGAGCTTGCAAATTATTTGTATGACCCAAAATATCCCGTCTTTTACCAATGTTCCTAGACTGAGGTAAAAGGCTGAACATATATCATTTTGACTTTAGAATAAAACCTGACATTATTATAGACATTCTCAGATATTGTAAAGGATGAAAATAACAGTAAAAATACCTATTTATACCATACAGAATGTGTTTAACTATAAAATTAACAAATTATGCGCATCAAAAGTTTACTTTTAAATACATTTTATGCAAGTAGTTTATAAGGACCAGTTGTCATTTCATATGACACTAAATGTTTCAAGTATCTGTAAAATATAAAATTTTTGTTTGGTTTGCATAGAAACGCATTGCATGCTGTGTAATAACTAGTTTTTCCATCGAATTCCTGCATTTCATACTTTGCTTGTCACATATAAGTTGATAATGAAAAATGAAAAGAAAGCGTAGAACCAAATCTATAGGTTCAATGATGTTGTGCTAAGAAAAAGAACAATAACATAGCAACACCTTATGCTAGTAGGATGCGTTAGAGAATCGTAAATTGAAGTAAAGATGTGTTAAAGAGCAGTTTGTCGAGCTTACCACTAGTACAGTCATAGTACTAGCGGTTAGTTGAGTACTAATATATTAAACTGATTTTTATGCCTGATTTTATATAGCTTTTAATTCAATTTCTGGTAGCATCTGCGTAAAATGTGTTGCTTTTACGATAAGCTTTCTCTTGCGAAACGCTACAAGGCAATTGACTTCTGAACAGTTCGACTGAACAGTTTCTTATAAGAGTACTAAAGTGTGAATTTTAATCTAAACTCCGCCTCTCCATAGGATGTGTTGTCAGTCATTCTAAAAAAATTATGTAATTTACAACGTAGCTCCTTGTTTGGTGACATATAATTTAAGAGCTATGTGAAATCCATTTATTAAGTTTTTAATAGTAAACTCCAATGTCATTGTCATTTTTTCACATTAAAATTAAGACATGGTGCAGAAACTTAATTTTTTTCATCAATTTTACCTACCTTGTTTTCATTGTAAAGAATAATTTTGTCGATTTAGCGAGCAACCGAAAACTCCATTGTAACTGACGTTTCATTGAAACAGATCACGCATGTGTTTAAAAATTATCAGTTCTTAAAATGGATTTTCTGACCTGTACTTTTAGTTTAATATTTGATAATTCATTCTGTCGTTTTGCACAAAACGTTAGGGTGAATATTTTCTGAAAAATAGTAATCAATATGCTTGTAAACATTTCCATGTTTTATCATTCTTTCTCTTACACCTATTTAAAGTGCTAGTATATTAAAACCTTGCACTCGAAATATTTTTATTTCGCTGAAAAACAAATTTATAACCGAAACTACTTGTACGACATGAAACGTTATATAAATTGTGCTGTTTTAGTAGTTTATTGATCTTTCTTAATTTTATGGATATGTAGCTGTCATTTATCCCTATATATTCTTGTCGTCCTGCGAAATATCGCTTAAACAAATATTTGCAGTTGAGTCCCCCTGTACCCCCTTCGCAAAAGTAAAAATAGTCTCAACCAATTTAGACAGAGCTTGCCTGTAAGCCTTGGAAAACCCTTCTTCCGAAGGCTTCCTCTCAAGTTAAATATGTAACCAGGGACACGTTTTAGGAGGTTCCCCTCTAGTTGACAGAACAGGATAGTTATAGCATGTGTAAGGTCCAGGATGTTTTCAAAAATAATTTGCTCTTATTTTAGTCGATTACGCAAGTTTGTCAACTGCAATTTTCAGTAGAAAAAAAGTATAGCTTCTCTATCTTGTAATATTACGTTACATGACATAAATATGGACCGTGTTTTAAGTATACACATGGTTTAATAAAAATATTGTTTCTACCCATATTTGCGCGTATAAATTTTTAAAGGAAGATTTACAAAGCATCGCGTTAATAGTAGTTGTATGTATTTTACTCATTTTGGTATCTTAACCTAAATGTCAAAATTGGAGCGAACACAATAGAATTGTATTTAGTGTGAATTTATATTAAACATGTAGCCTACCATTGAGAAATTAAGCTGCGTTAGTACCTCTTCTGCAAAATGTAGTATGAAATCGTATTTTCTTTTTTTCAAAAGTAAGAAAATCTAATGATTTATTTCATCTTATAAATGCATTAAAAGTATACTCAAAGAAGCATGCGTTGTTAGGGGTCTTACATTTGCAAAGTAAGTCATCCTCCTACCAATAGAAAGATAAAATTATTAGTTTCAATTACTTCTAGAAATATAGAGTGCTCTATTTGCCATAACTGCGAGTATTCAAAATGACGTATGGGCTCCTCTTTTGAATTGCTTGCTATTGTCATTTTCTTTAGCTATGATCAAAGTAAGTGAGTTTCAAGTATTTTAACTTTTTATATTTAGTTACCTTTTGAAGTAAATATTAAAGTAATTTTTAGATTTATAATTATTCGTTAACGAGAATTATCTGTTGAACTCTAGTAGTAGTTTCTTAGAAATTGAACATCATAGGTTTTTAAAGATTTAAATAATTTATGAAAAATTTTATATTATAAAGAGCATTTTTAATAGTTTTGTATTGTAGTGAGGTATGTTAAATTTTTAAAATTATTCTCCTATTTTTCATTATAAAAGTGGGGAATGAACGATATAAAGCAGGTTTCAGTATTTGTGTTTGTTACTTTATAGCTCTATATTGC
>JAGEOH010000879.1:0-25000 GCA_032207245.1 Pardosa pseudoannulata | reverse complement strand
AAATACAAAACTTTCTTGTGTTTGCTATACAATTTAACGAAACTACTGACATCACTAAAATGTCTCAATTGTTTACGTGAGATACCCTTTTGAAGAAAAAAATATCGACATAATTTTTATATTGTTTTACGATCATTTGTAAGTTCGGTGCGCTATTTTAAAAAGGCGTTATTTCAATAGATGACGTCACGACATTCTTTTAAAAACACCCTGTAAGAGAAATCCCTGAAAGAATTTCAATCTCATTTCGTGGACGATTAACCAAAACGTCTACTGTCTACCTAAGGATCGTGACAAAATTTTACACAAAATAGGGGGTCGCAAATGAAAAGGGTTTGCGCACCCCTGCTCTAATAAATGAAAGAGCAAACTTCCAAGGTATATTATATGAAGCAGGGTCGTAACTAGGGCTTGGCAAAGGTGGTATTTGCCACGAGCGCATCAGTCACATCGTGAGGAAAATGGGATCCGAAAGAGGATGATTCCCCCCGAGTATGAAATCCAATGTGTTTTTTAAAAAATTATGAATTTTTTATTCATATTTTTTAAAATGTTCAGAGACTACACTTGTAATAGATTCTTACAAAATGTTTACCAAACACTACTAATAAGCCTCAATAAAAATCCGGGTACACGTATTAATTTTTTTAAATTTAATTCCAGTTAGTAAAATTAAATTTAAATTTAGGTATTCACCAATTTATGAAAATTCAATCTCCGAATAAAAATATTACCTTAAATAAACTATTCAGTTCATCAGCAAAATACCCCAAAGTGTTCAAAAACATCTTTAAGTATTAATAAGGTAAAAATAGATGAAAAAATTAAAAAATATACTAGAAACATTAAGAATTTAAAAATTGTGAGTTCATTCTGAATATATGATATAGAAAAAAAAGCAAGTTTGTATATTTTCTCACTATATTTGGTGGTACGGGCGCAGGCCAGTTGTTTGCCACGGGCGCTAAAGGACCTAGGTTCGGCTCAGATCTTAAGGTTTAGATTTCGAATAACACCCTGATCCATAACTCAACTGTAACTTTCAGAAAACATCTACATAACTAGTAAAATGTACTAGAGGTTAATAGTACGTAAAATAATTCAAAATTAATTCATTTTCTCACAATTTAGACCTTTTAGAGTATCGATGACTTCCTTCCAAGGTAGCAATATAATTTTAAGATTTCTACTTTCAGGCTCTGGTTAACAGAAAGAAAAAACGACAGAGAACGGGTCCAACAGATCGGATTCTTAAATTTAACACCTCGGCAAATAGGAGAAAATGGAATTTTTAATTCCCCAACATATGAAACTTTAGACGAAGTGTTGAGCAGATTTAATTCAATGCTGCAGTCTAATCCCCTTCCTGGTAAGTTATTTTTAATATTCCTTCATGATTATTGTTTAATCTTCTATACATTAGGAATAAAATACACAAATTTCGATTAAAATATCTTGTTATCCCCATATTTGTTGTTGCTAAAAATGACACTTGACGAGCCAAGCACTTGTTCCAGAGGCTACACTAAGGTGAAAAGTGCTTTTCGTTTGAAGATCACCGCTAGGTGTGAAATAACTGCTATTCTGAAAGTGAGTCATCATAATTTAGTAGTAGGGACCAACAAGACCTACAGGCTTGACCTGCCTCCTCAAGAGGTATCATTTGAACTTTGAGGTCACTGCAATTATGAACCTATTTTACGCGTTCCAGACACCATTTATGAACACTGCGGATGTTTGACCAACATGAGCCTCGGTTATGATCTCTAGTTATGAGCTTTGATGACTGAGCTAAGGTGACATGACTATTTTCTAAGAGTATGGTTCATGTAATCCCTTTATTGTTTTAATAATATCCATTAAAACTTTGTCGTGTAAGTAGAATGTATATGTCTCAGTACTGTACAAAGATTTAGTTTGGTTTGGAGTGCTAAAACCATTTTGCTGACCAAGGGTTAATAAGACCGGGACCTACTAATTAAAGCCGATTTCGCATGGCTAGGAGCATCCATGTCAACAGCAGAATTCGGACCTGTATGAACTCTAGTACCGCATACAAAGGATTAAAGAATCATTAAATATGAAAGCAATATGTATTATTGTTACTTTTTGACAGCAATAATCAGGAATCAAAGTCGTCGCAATATTTATCATGATAGTTTTACAGAGATATTTCAAAAGATCAGGTTGGTAAAATGCCTCAATACATATAAGATAAATATCTACCCATGAACATACACGATTACATCCATACACACATACTAACGGAGGAATTGGAAAGACAATCAATTTATGACAATATTGATTACGTATGTGATTATGCAATATCCTTTTATAGCGTAGACATAGCCTAAAGATCGTACCAGTAGTCTGTAGCAGTGCATGCTCATTAAAATTAAATGATAAAAAAATGAGGGAAACAATAGATATAAGATTTTCTAATAGATATACTATCTGTTTCACGTATTTTTAAAATTACTTGTATAATGAGAAGTGCGAATTTTTGTGACTGGCAGTCCGACAATTCTACATACTGTGTATAAAGCCCATCTACCGCGTTTAGATGCAATATTGTTTCCTTGTCGGTAACTGCTTGAGAATGCTAATTAATGCACAAAAAAGTCCCCCGAAATATCGCATATTTGCTTGAGCGTGTCGCACAACGGCTGAAGGGTAGGGTGCTGCTGTCGGTACCGGAGTCTGTGGGTTCGAATACCACTGCATGGATGTTTGTAGCCGTTCAGCGTCGGCTTTAATCAGTAGGTCCCGATCTCATTAGCTATCGTGTAGCACAAATGTAGGCCATAGGGATCTAAACCTAACCTAAATATCCCACTATAACTAAGGACTGTTGTATTTCAGGAAAATAAATTTTCTGATGACTAAATATTATACTATTAATGTCTAAAATATAACCTTTTCCTTCTATATATGCAACTTATGTTGACCACTTGTACATTCCAGGGAAATAATTCAAACTTTAATTATATTCCGTCAATGTGCTTACATTTTATGTAGCAACGTTATATATATTGAGATTTCTTTATAAACCTAAAGTCTGATAATACATATCGTGTTTTCAGTGATCGAAGTTATAAAAATAATAGTAGTAATAATAGTAAATCGGCATGTAAGCAGACAAGACTGAAGCCAGAAATTTATTTTCGAGAAGGGAGTAAGTGGTGAGCAAGCATACTGTTATTTCTGAAAAATAGTTCAAACTTCTTATAATACAGTTTAAGCTTATTATTAATGAATGATATGATAAGTGATTTGAATGCAATTTATTAAAAGGAGATTTAATAATTATACATGACTTTATGCAAGGATTTTTCTTAAGAATATATAGGTATGTTCTTTCGTTCCTTGCCATCTATAGCATCTGGTAACATTGATAGCAATCGATTTAACAATACATCTTTGGTTAAAGAAGCTAGAAGACGGGTGAAGGGGTAGGGCGCTGCTTTTTGTTACTGTAGTTTGAAATCGCGCTGCTAACTCGGATGTCCGTAGCCGTTCAGAATAGACTGAGCAGTAGATCAAGATTTAATTATTTCTCGCGTTTAAAAAATTGATAAAGTTCCAAACGAAATTATTAAACTGTTTGTTAGAGTATAAATGTGATATGTGTAGTTGAGATATATTAGGATATAGGTATTGAAAACAGATGTTACTCGATGAAAGACAGAAGAATTCTAGATTATTAAAATCCCCTTTTAACCTCGCTAAAATTTAAAAATCTGTCCAGATTCAGAGGGCAGACGGACTATAAAACACTTCTTATACTACTGTTGTTTGTTTATGTGTATGTAATGTCTGTTTATACATGTTGTAAGATACTATTAGGTTAGTTGGTTGTTTAGAGCTGTATGATCTACGTACTGTTAGCGTTAGTTTTAGGCTCAATGACAATTTAAATGCCACTGAAATGGAGTATCCAACAAGTATCTTAATAGATTTGGACCATATTTGGTTTGGTTTGGAGTGCTACGGTCTACTGTTTTGCAACACGAGGGCTAATGAGACCGGGACCTACAGCTTAAAGCCGATTCCGAACGGCTACGAACATCCATGCCACAGTGGGATTCGAACCCACGAACTCCGGTACCGAAGGTCAGCACCCTAACCAATCGGCCATCGTTCGGCTCGGACCATATTTGAATTCACAGAGCACCGTCTTTCGGTACCACAATTCGTGTGTTTAAATACAACCGCTGGTATGCATAATCGTAAACGTTCCGAATCAGCTTTAAGTAGTAGGCCCAGTCTCTCTAACCGGTGTGCTTCAAAAAGTCACTGCAGAGTTCTAAATCAAAGTTTAAAAAGTAGATTATCTTGTATTTATATTTTATTTTGATCTTAGTTTAATAATATTCTCTAAAGATATTTATATTTTAAACAATTTATCAAAGATTACACTTTGTGTTTGATAATAGTAAATTTTCATGATTTTTTGAGGGATAACTATAAATCTTAAATAACATTTATAAAAGGACCATACATTAATATACTTATTTAATAATACGATCCCCTTCTTAATTAAAAGAAACTTTAATAAATAAATACAAAAAATAGTACGAAGTCATGTAGGAAGAGCAAAAACTGAAAATCTATTTAAATATATTTATGAGAAATGTAAGTTACGTAGACAAACCTGTAGAAAACGTCAGAAACAAATTTTGTATGTAATGTCCCCGCCATTTTGTCAAGTTATATTACAATACAATAGCGTAATCTTTATGTTAAAAATTCATAAGCTTTTCGTTTCAGACTATTAGTCTGTAGTGGTGGATTTAACCTAACCCTTGTCAGCACCACTCTAATCACATTTAATCAAATTCTGCGAAACATTTGCAAAAAGAGGGGAGGAAATGCTGATTCATAGTTTTGTTAATAAACCGACTAGCATTTTCCGGTATGATGTTTCCGATATTGAGAACACATTATTTTACTTTAACGTCTACACTTTTATAAGGGATTACAGTGGGCTCCGCTTAATGTGATGAGTTTGGGACACCGTGATTTTGATAACAATAACCAATTGATAACAAACAATATACAAAATTAGATAAATTTAACCCCCACTTTAATCCACACTTACTACATTTCAAAATAAAATGAAAAAAACTCACCTTATATTTATGTACTGTATATTATCCTTTAAGACATAATTGCTTACATCATAAAAATAATTGATCAATTGGTAACGGTCTACAATTCTTTCTAAGAAGCTCAATGATAAATCGTTCGTAATCATAATGTTTTTCAATGTCATCTTAGCGGTGTTGTACTCCACGTTTCAACACTTTCAATGCAATTCAGAAGCTGAGAAATGTTTAACTGCGCTGCAGCATTGAGCTGCTCATATTTGGTAACCTGTCATAACGATTTAAAATTCCGATATTTAGTTTTAATGTTAAATCATTTCGCTTTCTGGCTTCCACATCGACAAACTGCATGTAAGAGAGCAAGGCATAAAATATGAATACGCACCTTCTCAGTTCCAAATAGAATTTGCTGCCTTCTGCTTATCTGCAACTATTGAACACCAGCAGGGTGTGCGTATATCTGAAAAATTCGAGGAACGTGTAGTCTCCCATTCTTTTGTTTTTTTCCTTTTCCCTGGGTAGAAGAGCGAGAATTCTCGTTAAAGTAAAATAGCAGCGAATGGAAAGTAAAGATTGGGTTCCTTCTGAATACATTGTGAATATTCCTTTGCCAGTTAAAATGAGGTTCGAAAACTGATAACATTAACCGATGTAACGATCACATAAAGCGATAATTTTAACATACAAAATGAATAGAGAAAATCAGGACCAAGTGATTTCGATAACAATAAGCGATTGATAACATTAACCGCGATCACATTGAGCGGAGTCCACTGAAGTATGCTCGCTTGATTAGCCTACATCCTGACAGAGTATTGCTGCATACAATATCATTTAGTGGTTAAGTTCCCAGCACTTCTGAATATTGAGTTTTTTTTTTCGGATACTTTTAGAATATTAATTTTGTGATGAGATTCTTGACTCAATATACACTGACCTTTATTGTGGTTCCTGGAAATTAAACTTTTAAAAGGAAAGATTTTTAAAGTTTGGTTAAGGAATAGTTTGCCCACAGATCAGAAATGATCATTCGGCAGATCTGTATAAATTGATAAAAGGCAGGTTCATTTCGAAAATATGGACGTTTATTTTCCACTTTCATTTTGCTAATTATTCGGAGTCGCCGTTTTCTTTGGAGAATATAATATATGAGATACTGGATTGGGCTTAAAATTGCTTTCCATTACATGATAATACTGCAAAGGACAAAAGTACATATTAAATAACAAAGAAAAACAATGTCGCGGTGGAAAGATTAAAATTCCCTCTCATTCTGCCTAGCCTTTATCCCTCTCTAGTGAGTACGAAAGGCCTCTCTTGTATATTAGATTTGTATTTTACGTCTTGACAACAGCGCCTAAGCACAATCGAAATTTAACTAACTCCCCACACAATTCTTCGTTAAATAGAAGTTTTTTTTTAATGATACTTACAGATCGTTTGTTTTGTTTGTGTATATACAATTTGGTTTGGTATTTGATTTGGAGCGCTACAGTCTATTGTTTTGCTACACAAGACCTATAGAGAAAGGGACCTGCTGAAAGCTTATTTCGAATGGCTACGAACATCCATGCCATCAACCGGATTCGAACCCGCGAATTCTGGTACCGAAGAGCAGCGTTCTACCATTCGGCCACCGTTCGGCAATATACATTTTATGTTGTGAAAGTAAAATTAAGAATTTTTCCTGGAATCCTTATTGTGAATCCTGAAGATTATTTATTAATATCAGGAATATTCAATTTTCAGAACGTATTCCAAGACAGAAATTTCAGATTGATCACGACTGGGAAATTTAGGATTGATGAAGAGCAGAAGGGTAACGGAAAAAAAAGTTACTTTCCAATAGTAATAATGGAATGTTCTTGGCTCGTTGCCTACCAGTGGTCTCGCAATCGTGGTCTGACAACACCAAAGTCTGGGAAAAACAACTTCAGATTTGATTTAAAAAAAAATTGTGTGATTGATATTAAAGTCTAGTGACCATAATGATACACAATTCCTAAGAAATTGATTTCACCCATAGGATGTCTCGAATGGAAGACCAACATTTACATGGGCACAATCAGGGCGTGGCAAAGGTGGTGTTTGCCACAGGCGCTTCAGTCTTAGGGGCTCCGCACTTAGATAAAAATAGAGTCCGAAAGAGGACGATTCACCCCAAGTAGAAATAAAGAAAAGTTGAAAAGAAAAATTTATTATGAAATCCAATGTGTTTAAAAATTTATTTTTATGAATTTTCTTATTTAAAATGTTTCAAGCGACTAAACCTGTCTTAGATTCTTACAAAATACTTACCACACACTCCTAATATACCTTAATATAACTCCGGGTATTAGTTTTAAATTTTAAAATTTAATAAAGTTGTTAAAACTAAATTTATATTTAGAAATTTGCAATTTTTTATGAAAATTCAACGTCTAAATAAAAAATAATCCGCTCATATAAACAATTCAGATTATCAGCAAAATAATACCCCCAAAGTATTCAAAAATATTTTTAATTATTAATAAGGATAAATAGAAAAAAAAATTGAAATTAATAAGCTGGGATTATTTTAAGAACTAACAAAATATTTTGCGAGTTCATTCTGAATATATATATATATGTGTAATAAGATGGACTTCAAGAAGGGTGGTTGCAGTCATGGCCCATAAAAATGACACCGTTTTAGCTAAAGACATTAACATAGCGATGGAGGATGGGTTCCCACTTCATAGTGACAGGACAAACTGATGGATCAGCTAGCATGAAGTTACAAGTAAAAGATCCTTGGTCAACATCTCAGTCAAGATCTGTGGGGAAAATCTCTAGGAAAATCTGCCTCCGACATAGTGCATCTCCTTTTTGTTTGGAAATTTTCCAAATTGTCCGCTAGGGCAATGTAGAGTTATAATTGGTTAGACCCCTTCTTTGAGTGCGTAAACTGTAGCCCCAGTGGTCAATTTAGGTTAGGGGTTAAAAAGGGGAATGCAAAAGGACGCGGGAATTTTTAGCCCTTAAGTTTTGAAAACTCTTGAGAATTTTCTCGGGCTGTCTTAGGGGTTTTATACAAAATGTCTACATTAGTTTCCCGATCAAGTTTGCTTTTCCTTACATATATATTATATATAACATGTTTATGTATTTTCTTAGTATATTTGGTAGCAGGGGTGGACACCTGTTTTTTGCCACGGGCGCTAAAGGTCCTAGTTACAGCCCTGCTTTATGTATTTTCTTAGTATATTTGGTAGCAGGGGTGGACACCTGTGTTTTGTCACGGTCGCTAAAGGTCCTAGTTACGGCCCTGCTTTATGTATTTTCTTAGTATATTTGGTAGCAGGGGTGGACACCTGTTTTTTGCCACGGGCGCTAAAGGTCCCTGCTCACAATATCAGCTAAAGCTACACTAACACGGAAGTCTTTCACATTTAATTCCCCCCCCACATTCCACGAGAAACATCCAATTTGTGCAAAGCATGTACATCGACTCTAAAAAATACAGTTTAGAGAATATAAATTATTCCAGATTTATACTCAAATAAGATATGAATCACTACAGGGCACATTTGATTATTATTCATATTAAAGTAAAATAAACACGTTTAAAATTAATTTGCGTTTTACGTGTAACTTTAGCGCAAGGGGTGCACTTACAGTCAGACCATTACAACGATTAATTTATCAAAAATAGTGGGTGGTAAGAATTTAAGGTTGGAATCCATGCCTCATTTACACCCAAGGATGTAAGTATAATCAATGCTTAGTGTTTCCCCTCCCTTTAGTTTCTTATAAATAAAACTTATTTTAGCCACTTGCAACTTTTCTCAGCTAATGTAGTTCTCAGAACTTGCAATGTATTAAATAATGTTACTGGTTGTTTAAAAAAAAAAAAATATGAGAGGTACGAAATCTAACAGTCCATACATTGAAAAGATATCGTATAGTAAGATTTTTTTTTCCAGTTTATCTCGTATGTGTTTCGAACTAATCTAACACAGAGAAATTGAGCTTTTCTGTACTAAAGTGCAGCCATCTGTCGGACAAATATAAAACAAAATGTCCCGGAAAAAAAACATTTTATCTATGGTTTGCAGATTAAAAAAAAAAAAATAAATAAACTGATCGTGTAAGACTCGATACAATTCGCGAATCGTTTACAATCTTTTAAAACATATTACTTCAATGACATCTTACTCTTATCAAAATTATCAGAATTTGTTATGGTTGCCTATGAACGCTCTGCTTTCGGAAAGTTCGTTTGACAATAAAGAAAAAAAATCGTAATATATGATTATCAAACAAATTGTAAAATACAATAGATATTTAAATACATTAGCGATGATGCCATCTGGATGTGATGCTACAGGCATTTCAAATGTAGAGCGGAATAACAATTCATATTTCCCATATGTTGTTTTGCCCTCCTATTAATCGTTATTCATTTCTCTATTAATCATTTATATTTATTACTACTCATTCCTCTATCATTTATTAATAGTAAATACACCCAGTGGTGACTCCTATTTATGCATATGAACCCTTGAACCCCTAAAAATAAACGAATAAATATTTATAAATTAAAATATTAAATGCATTTCCAGATTTTCTAATTACCTGGTTGAGTTTCTCATTCAAATTTTTAAAATATCCTAATATGTAGCTAGCATACTGTATTGTAGGTTTCTATAGTAAAGCTCAGACAGTTTCTTCCTATAATCGAAGAAATATCCGTGAAAAACGATGCATTGGTTTAGCGTACAGAGTAGCGGAAGAGGAAGGCATAGATTGACCCATTCCATTCACATATTTTCAGTGTAATTACCTCGTTAAAACTCTCAAGGTTTACTATATTCGGTTAATTCTGTTTCAATTTTCTTGGTTTATTTTTATCATTTTTTGATACATATGTTTTACGAACTTGTATAAGCAGTTAAGATGGCAATAACAAAAATAAGTGTTTCGGAACTAAATCTGATTTTTCACCATTGTCTTGGACAGAAAAATTAATTCCTTACTGGTACCATATCTAGTAACTGTTTCTAGTTTTACTATTCCAATGGCTGCCGTTGGGAGACTGATTTGGAGCACTACGGTCTACTGTTATGCTAAAAGTAGGATGATTTGCCTGGGACTTACTGCTTAAAGACGATTCAGAACGGCTACGAAAATCCATACCAGCAGTGAAATTCGAACATACGAACTCCAGTACCGAGAGCAGAGTCCTACCCACTACACTCCCATTCGCAGAAGTAATCGTACATCGCAAAACCTAAGAGATGCTCAACTCAAAATATCTGAACTCGTTTTAAAGACATTTTTAAGAAGCAGTATAATCAAGGCCAAATTAAGTGCTCTATCCGTGTTCTCACCTGGAAAATAATGTCAAATAATATACCTAAACTCAATGAAAACATAGTTTTGTTTGCCTTTAAATTAATTTACTTACAAGCAGAACCACCGCTAGCAAAATCAGAACCCGGTACTGATTTCCGTGCCACCCCCATCCCCCTCAAATAATTGAGAATTAACCCTTTCAAATTACATATATGCGAGGGTGTTATGAATTGACTATTTAGACTATATAACTGTTAAATTTTTCAATTTCAATGAAAAGAAATTAGTATTTGATAAATTTATCCCACAATTTAGGTGTTATAATTACCATCACACAGGGGGGTGGGAGAAGGAAGAAAGACATCTCCACATTTTCCGAATCGATTGTGTTATTGTGGGTTAATACTCTTCATTAGTGTCTTGGCTAACTGTCTAATTCACTTTAAAAAAATTCCCCTTTTATGGTAATGCAGGATTAAGTTGAGAATGACATTTCATGCAACCGTATGAGTCCAGACAATTTCATAGGTAAATCTGTTCTACGGAAATAATACATTTTGAAAAATAAATGGGATAGTAGTATAAATGTATTTATGTACTTAGTATGAGTCCATTTCAGCCAAAATGGCTATCCGCTCCGCGGAGTGCCCCCTGTTTAAAAGTAATTATAAATTGGGTAAATAGGATTGTTTTGACTAGAATTATAAAAGCGTCCCCTAGACAACGATGCCCTCTATTCAGAAGTATTTCTTATAGAAAATTTGCAGTATTTGCTTATGTACTGTTCACAGGAATATGTGGTTTCTATTATATGGTTTTAAAAACATGCTATTATTTCAGCTAAAAACGTAAAAATTTGAATTTGTGAAGAGACCCGGATCTCTTTAAGGTATTAGTGCTAATGATGAAGGTATAGGAACTCTGCATATTTTTTACCAAAAGAGTTTAAACAAAATCAGAATTCTTTTAGCACACACAAAATTGTAATGTATCCAGAGATTGAGGTAGAAATTTTTGTAATCAGTCTTTCTTGCTCAAATCACAGCCAATTTATGATATAACTTTAATGATCAATATTTTATTTGAAGTATTTATTGAATAACTATTAAGTAATTTATATTGTTGCATATGGTTAATTTACTCACTTTCATTCATATTTACACAATTTCTGTATTCATTATCCCACGTCAGCTGTTGTAGTTTCTCTCCCTACAAAAACAATGGACTGAGATTTCCCCGTGCGCGAGTGTACATAAACAAATCTGTAATATCCCTTTTACTGATTACCAGTTTTCCCTGCAATACACTAAAGTTGTAAATTTAGAAAACAGCTGATATATTTATATTTTAAAATATATTGCATTGAGAAGTTTAAAATATCGCCATATAAAAAAAGTAATTTAAAATACTTTAAAGTTTTGTGGTATTTGTGATGTTACTCTATTTCTGATTTTGAGTGTGAGAGGTGTAAGGAGAGGTAAGTTTGTGTTACCATGCATCCATTTAATTACAGTTCTAAACTGCCAAAATACGGAACATACATTCTATACATAGTTACGTTACGTAGCCAATTCTATCACCTCTGGTTTCTCGTCTGTTAGTCCGTTGTGGTTGCCGTCAAAGGGTGACTGATACCACAGTATTATTTCTCTTCGTAACATAGCATGCGCTACAATGACTAAAGCCCTTAGACTGGACTTTGCTGTTCGTTTCGAACCTTCGTTGTGACGCCAGCGTGTGGACATTATGTGAGCAAATTATCAAGCTGATGTCAAAGTAACGTCACAACGGACGTTCGACCCGACTCGATACGTCCAGAGTAAGTGTTAAACGCAGATTTAACTAACTTTTACTAATGTCGTAGGCAGAAATTAATTCTGGATTGTACAGCGAAAATTGCTATATATAAAATAAAACTGCCTAAATTATATATATGAAATGCCATAAAGTAACGCTAGGGGAATTATTAAATATGAAATCTATTTTTCTCTGATCGGGAGATCAAAGTTTATTCGTAATTGAAAGAAAACACGCGAGCAGATCCCTGAGTCACCATCTCATGGACTATACGCTTATAATACTTTAGAGGTGTAAAAGCTACATCATTAGTTCTTAAAAATATATATTAGGTCCTAAAGCCGAGAAAGAATTTTTCTTATTTGTATAGTTGCTGTCTACACGCAACATCAAGTGGTTAGCACATTTGAGAGTAAAATGGCTATCTTATTTTTTTCAAAGAAGGAAAATTCTGACCACTACTGTTCGAGTTTCATCACTACTATGCGTTTTGGATTTATCACACTTTTATTGGATCTACATTATATAAATTTCTTAAAACTATTCTCGATATGTTATAAATATATAAAAAATTACCTCTGAGCCTTCTCAAAATTTCAAAATCTTTAATTTTACATCCTCCAAAAGTGAGAAAGTACATAATTCACTGCGATTAAATTCTTTCCACCAGTTTCAAAATCATAGTCCAGTGGCGTAGCGAAGGTAGGATGTAGAAGTAATAACCCTCCAATGAAGACTGCTGTATGCACATTAGATATGCAAGGATTGTTGCATTACTTTGAAAATACGAGTTGAAGAGAAACTCCCTCCATGGAAAATTTTTCGCTAAGCTCCTTTGATGTACTGGAGTAATAAATGACAAACGTTCAGCCTTGACTACCTTTTTCTAACACAGATGTCGATTCTTCTAGGAAATCTTACTCTTACAAATTAATAAATGGTACGTGCATTTTGGGTTACAGCTTTGCAGTCCAGATGCACAGCAACCGACAGACATACTAGCTCAGAAACTATCCAGCAACAACTAAGAATCCCGTGATTAGTTTATGGTGTTGGGGACATTTTACATACTCCCAAATGGAGATTCTTGTAGCTTTCAAACGTGTTCTATGGTGGTCCAAGAACTCAAATTATGAAATATAACTTATGAAGTTTCTGCCTGGTCTCAATTAGTAAATGGATACAACTCTTCATGACTGCGTAAATGGATGATCGACATTGCCCTGGAAAATAAAATTTGGGGGATAATACAAGTGTAACACTAAAAAAATTTAGGAAGTGAGTGGTTGATTTGAGTACTGACCAAATATTACTCAAGGGTATAAGATGATAGTGTATTCAATGGGAAGAGTCTAGTCTACTATCAACATTTCTGCTCACAGATATTACAGAAGCATAAAAACAACAGATAGAAAACACAAAAAAAGTAACGCGACAGCAAAATTGTCATAGTTAAACATTATCCATCCAAAATGTCATTAGATAAATCCTGAGCAAACGTTTGTTAATTTCGCATAGTATGGTTCAGGAAATTAAGATCTGCCTTAAAACTCAGGACATGATTGAATTAAGTTTCTCTGACCAATATATTTCATGACCTGGGTTTGCTAAAATGGAAATTAGAGGTCAGGGAAAAATACAGTGCTTAGCATTACCAAGTAAACCACATTCACAGAGTGAAGATTTTGATGTTTAATGAAACCTTGATACATATGTCGTAAACGGGCTATGTCCGATTAAAAGACAATATAAGGAGAATAAAATAAGGGATTTGAAGAAAAAGGGAAAATTGTACATCTGCGCGATTCTTGTGGTTTGTTCAGAAATAAGACGGTGACTGAAGACTAGGCTTTCCCTTTGCTTACGGTCCCATTTTTACGTATAAACGTAATTTACAATTTATCAAAAAAAAATTGAACTATTAAAGTTTGTGTTTTCCCTCCCTTAGGACGAGTGATTACTGTCGAAAGTCAAGAGATGAAAGTTTCCAATTCTCACGAATTAGAACCAGACCGTTCAAATTGGAAAGAAGATGGAAACTTCAACAAACATTTTCTATTTGTAATAAGAATCTTCTATGAAGTTATGGCTGGAAGTCCCGAAGAAATAGGTAAGAGATTTTTCTTTAGACTACTTGTATCAATATATAGAGAAGTCTTGTACTCACACGTCTTAGAATATATGAATGTCCTAAAAATTCGTTAACAGCAGTTTGTGAACTCCAAAGAGGCACAGTAAGAACATATTTATGTTAAATGCTCACGTTTCTTCAAATTAACTTTTGTAATTAATTTGTAAAAATGTTAATCTTATAAATTTACACCAATTTCGAAAGTTGTTCATAGAAATTGTGGGGGTAATAGAACAGAATAAGGTTGGGGAGGCTCAAAAGAGCACTAGCACTGCGACCCACGATCTATTTGTACTGAAAAGCCCCCATTTCCCCGGAACAAAAGAGTCCCAGCAGTGAGTTAAAAAAAAAAAAAAAAAAAAAAAAAAAAAAAAGATTTTAACAATTAAGTGTCAAAGAAACCAATAGTTGAAATGAATTTAAGCAGCAATTGAACCTGGAAGTAAGTCAGCTCTCACGGTTCGATAAAATGATATCTTAGGTATGCAAAACGCTTAAGTTAGCGCATTAAGAATGACATTAGTAGGTACCTTATCAAAGGCACCCTCAATGTCAAGAAAAGTGGCAAGTGCCATTTCATTACCATTTACTGCACCATCTATAGTTGTTATTAACTCATATAGGGCAGTATCAGTGAATTTACCAAGCATATACGCATGCTGGTGCTTAGAAAGTGGGAGGGAAGACTCAGGATTTCATCTGATATAACAATCAAATAGTTTCTCTAGTGTCTTCAAGAAAAAAGAAGTTAGGCTTATTGGCCTAAAGGCCTTAGCCACATCATATGAAAGCTTACCAGGTTTGGGTATAAAGATTAATTTACGCGTACGTCAGGCAATAGGAACATAACTATATACCATGCAGGACCTAAATATCCTGCTCAGAAAGGGTATAATAATATCACTTCTTTTTTAGAATAGAACCGGGATGATTCCATCAGCATCTGGAAATTTCAAGGGAAAAAAGAATTGATCGCCCACACAATCCTCCCATGAGTAACAATTTCCTTAGCAAGGGCCAAATTTTCTTTCCTCCTTAAGTGGAAGTAGGAAATATCAACTGGACAATCCCTAACAATATTAGAGCCCGTTACATGAACCTTCAGCATTTCAGTTAGTCTCACGACCGTTCTCCGTATAAGTACCATCTTTCTTCCTCATAGAGCCCAAATGACAAGTATTGTCCTTAGTCAACATCTCGGTCAGTTTAGCAGCACCAGATATGTTGTCAATCTGAGTGAAATGCTCCTATGAAATATAATTTCGTGTTTTATTTCCTTATACTTGGTAAGGGCAACTCTATACGCTGTCCACTCACCAGTCTTCTTGGCTCTATTAACCCCTTCACGCTCGGGTTATCTTCGCAAAAATGTAACTAAAAACATCGGTTTTTTTATTCTACATTTGAAATGTACTAAATATAAAAATGGGTAAAAACAAAAAATTATAAAAAGAGGGAAATACAAATTTATAAATTATTAAATATTACTAATATAAATAAAAGAAAAAAAATTAATAACTTGCTTTATGATAAATTTTAAAACATGGCTATAAACATAAACCGACACCACAATTTTCACACCAATGTCGACTTTCCCTCAGAACCCTTCAAAATCAAACATTTTATCAATATACATATACGCATATAAATAAATAAAACGCATTTTTCAGAAATTTTAAAGGAGTAAAAATGCTGGACATAAATACTTACAAAAGGTTTTTCAATGTTTTACAATAGTATATAACAAAGGAAACTATAGACTAGTTCGAACAAATATTAAACACCATCTGGCCAGTGTGGATCGGTCATATCTTGTGCAAACTACGAACAAATTGAAACCGGCGAGCACCGCTCGTGTTGATGCGATTTGGAACGCGTGACTTGCGCTAGCACTGCTCGTAAAGAGGTAAAGAGCTTTCTGCAGTTCTTTCTAAGGCTACAGAGATCTTTACACTACCAAGGTACATACCTTGCAATCCTGTAGTGACTGATCTACAATTATTCTTAATCGATTGAAGTATGGAGCGTTGAACATTGTCAACGGCCAGCTCAATATCAGTAAAAGAATTTAAGTTAACAGGGTTACCTGAAAGGAGAAGCCGAAGGTCTTCTCTGTATGAATTCAGTTAGTATTCCTGGTATTCCTTTTGTCCTGCTTGGATGTTATTGCAGGTCCTGAAAGATTTAACTTGATTAGTTTGTGATGAGATAACATAACCTGGTCAGAAACATGCCAGTTACTAATCAGGTTTGAAGCCCTACCATTACAAAAAGTAATATCAATGACTTCACTCCTGTTTTTAGTTAAAAAAAAAAAAAGCTTATTGTGTAAATTGAGGATACTCAGATTATTACTTGAAATAAATTCTAACAGCTCCTCACCTCTTTTATTGGATTCACTGCTGCCTCATACAACGTGGTATGTGTTAGCAACACAACCCACAATAAGCCTCAAGCCAGTTTAAGTGCACTTCTGCACCAAATTCCTAGCAAAGAGGCGATAAAGGAATTTCTTCCTCATAAGGAAGATATGCAGACATGACAGATTTCACCATCCTTGTTGCATATCTTATAGCAACATTATCTCCATCAAGATAATCCGTCATACAAAGCGCCTGTATCATTGACAATACAGGCCCTTGGCTTGCTACAAGAGCGGTCAAAGAATAGATTGCCGCAATTGCCAAGACCAATGATCTTACGCCTACTGATCCAGGGCTCTTGCATTAAAGCAATATCTATTATACCTTCAGTCAGCTCCTTATTAAAGTAAGGCAGATGCTGAATGGCTATGGTGCAGGCTGATTTACCCAATTTTGAAAAGACAAACCATCATGGCCTTAAAAAGGCAAATGTGCCAACACATTAAGCCAAACGAGGCTTACCATCATATGGCGGTGGGCTACCGGTAACAGTGCCTTTAGAATCACTTCCAGAAGCAAATAGATCAAGAAGATCCATTTGACTGGAAAGTGAAACACAAGATCCACCAGAGACGCTCCCCAAGATACTTGAGGAAGCATCACCTGAAGCATCACTTATCACCAAGGAAGATCCAGTGGCAGCAGCCCCAGCGATTTCCTTGCATTTCTCCTCCCTTCCGGTATGCAAGGATATCGGAAGGTATCCTAGGAGTGGCTTCCGTACCCACACAGGGGTGGTTTCCGTAGTATCCATCTTTGAGGTCTCGCCCTAAGTCCCTTCATCATCCGAAGCGTGAAGTTTCCTCAGGCGATTCCTCATGATGAAATTTTAACATGGGCCTTGGGATCGTGCAGTATCTTGACAATACCACAACCATGCGATCCCGCGTAGAGCTTCATGCCTTTCTCTTTGATGTAGTTGGCCGAGTCCTGGTCGACCTCAAAGATCCATCTTGCATATGAATTGGCAACAACAGATCTATGAAGCACCCGCCAATCACCAGTACTCAGACCAGAGTTCAGAAGCCGAAGGCGACGAAGCAACTTGGTTGAGTCGGTGGTGCGTATGTCTCTCGTTTTGAAAGCAATCTTCACCGGCTTGGGCAAAATTGAGGCTGGGAGAAATTCAATCCCCATCTCATTGAGCCTTTCACCAGCAAAAAATAGTTTCAACCACTCTACAGTCCTCTCGTTTGCACAACTGAGAATTAGGGCACCTCCAACCAATCTACTAGTCTCGATTTGGGGGCCCTCAATTCCAGAGGCTTCCGGGAGGTTGGCGATAGCCTCAGCCATGATCTCATGTATGAGTTCGACATCTGCAGAGGTTATCTTTTGAGCTGGGTGAGATCTTTTCACCACAGCCATCTTGATCAGAGTGATAGCCTGGCTGTAAGACCTTGGAGTGACAACGTCCATCCTTGGTCTTTTTACCGGGCCCTTCACACTGGGAGAAGGAGTACTGGCTTCCTCCCTGCTCCTCTTCTTGGTTGTCTCCAACCCTTCGCTCTCTCGAGCTCTCTTCCTCAGCCTTTTTAGTTGCCGTTTGGAGAGTGAAACACTCAGCTCATCCGGCTTAGATCCACTGTGGACCTGCGAGGAGGTACCTACAGGGGTCTGAGTAGTTTTGATTGCTCCTGTCCCGCGGGCCGCCGAAGCGGCACCTGCAGGATCAGGAACGTTAGTGATTGCGGCTCCAGATGAGAGACCCTGTTCGGGTACAACAACATCTGTGATCGCTGTTGTTTTAAGGTGTTTATCACCATGTTTCTTGTGCTTATCCATAAAGCATTAATTTACTGAGGGTATAAAACTGTCGCCACCTGTATGGACCCTCGTGCAGGTGGAAGGCTAAAATACAACGTGGTTCGCCACTCCACGAGGTGAACCGTTAGCGACAACCTTTAACCCCGGTTGCCATGCGTCACACACAATCTCTTCAGCACGGTGTCCACACCTTGGATTTGGGTTGCCTTTTACCTATCCCAGTCGACCTGCCCAGGACCAGACAGTCTGGAGTAGGCCGTTCTATCCAGTGCCATAGACATTCTGACATGGGAAGGCTATATCACGGACTTTAGACACCCTCCTCTTTTCACAACCGGGCTTGGGACCGGCTAAGGCAGAGTTATCGGGGTAAAGTTAAAACGTTAAATACAATTCATTTTTTTAAAGAAACTTAATTTCAACATATGAGATAAGTTAAATAAATCAAATATACATTGAAATTAGTCATTTAAAGGTTATATAAAAAGGTGTAAATAACTTTAATGTATATTAACGAATCAGGTTTCGGCCAGATGGCATTACGTTAGCTCTACTCAGACAACATCGTTACCTTGTGAAAAGAAACTTTGAACCTTGAAAGGAATGTGCAAATACTGATATCATACATTCAAAAGTTGTATATAAATTAAATAAGCATACAAATGATGTAATGCCCAGATTTTTCCTCTTCGTTACATGATCTGCAACGCCGACCATGCGGTGAGTATAGAGAGCAAGATATCCTGCCCTGAGAGGCACTTTGTTGTGTTATACCACCCCATTCAAAATGTGGTGGTATAATCTCAATTGTTTAACTAATATTAAGGGAACATTAAAATATATAATTTATTTTAAAAACCAATAATGATTTTCTTCAGGGGGAATAAAGTTTACTATGTTACAACACTCAGTTTATGGATTAATATACTTATAATTTTCGATAAACAAAAATTCTTAAAGTAATACTATTTTTAGACAAGAATTTAATATTAGAATTCAAAACGTTTTTTCAATTAAACATTCTCTTAAAGATTGCAAAAACAAAATTTAATATCACTTTTTACAAACTAGAAAAGGAAATTTGCCCCCCGCCTTTCAACTTAATTTCCTCTTTAGAAAATCTTTAAAATATATTTTATTGGAGGGAGAGACGGCAAACTCGGCAATTCAGACACCTACTAGACTGCGCTACTGCGTAGGGGTACAAAAAACTGAAGTAACACAATGAGACGTTAGTATAGTAGGGGCTTATGTTGATAATAAGAAAAAGTTTGCATAGGGTGCACAGTAAAGTCCTTAGCCGAAGATATAATCCTATTGTAAATCCTTACAAGTTCTCAAAAACGACACAATTTGGCCAAAACGGCAAACGACGACACGTTTTAACACCATTTGTGAACCTTCATAAGTCCACAAATGGTGTGAAGATGTATTTTAATTTAACTCTCTGAATTAAAAATAATATATATATATATATATATATATATATATATATATATATATATATATATATATATATATATATATATATATATATATATTGCTGTAATATTTATATATATATTAAATTTTTATTATAAAATATATATATATATATATATATACATTTATTTTTTATATATATTTATTTTATATATATATATTTATATATATATTTTTTATTATATATATTTATATACATATTATATTATTACATTATTATGTTATTATATTATATTATTATATACAATATTTTTTATATATATATATATTATATATGAATATATTTAATCTATTTATATATATATACAACACAGAGCTTCAGGGCTCCACATTCACCTTCGTTTTCGGGGGGCACGCTTTACCTTTTTCGATTCCGTGTACACTATTTCAATCCCAACTTTAACATCCCTTTAATATTCTTCCCATCAATCCCTTTGAGCGTTTTAATCACTTTTTCTCTCCCCAAATCTTATGAAAATTTTAATCTGCACCCCATGCTGCAATTTCCTCATCAGTGTGCCCTTTTGTGAAAGCTTGTTTCTGTATACTCTACCCATAACTCCTCTCTTAACTCTTTAGCTACCGATTTAAATCTTCTTATGCTTGTAAATTTTCACATCTGCACTGCAGCTGGACTCATTAAAATCTGAAAGCTGACATTCTACATAATCACGGTACTATGTGCACGACACTTGCCATTGATCATGCATCATACAATACATTCTGAACTACATAAGTGCATACAACTGTGTACATATATTACATACATATATATGTACACTGTACATATATATTATTACTACCTCAGTACATAGATATTATTTACTGTGACGCACAGGTAAATACGAATTCTAAACTGAACACAAATCAGACGCAACAGTGCTACCTCTAAAAACCAACAACCGACCTTTTTCACAGTAAAAGTTGGTCGTAGACATACATTTCTAGTTATAAAAATGTTTCAAATAGATACTCTAAATGCGATAAATTTAAAAATTCATTTGAGGAAATTACAAAATCTAAATTTTTATGCACTTCCCGTTTATTTAATTTAAAATTAACTGAAGAACAGTCACAAAAAGTTTTCTTTCAGTGACAAAAATGAATATATTTAAACACAAAGTTTGGGGGAGGGGAACTTTCCCTCTTGGGGGAATAGATTAAGATAGTAAGTACAGAAATTCGAGGTTGAAATCGGGTTGAATCATCCCATTTACGTCGAAAGGGGGAAAGGTTCAGATAAATGGGTGGTGTATCCATTGTAAAGTAGATATATGCTGTATATTCTAGAAAAATAAATTCTTAATACCATCTCTCCTTTTGACTTAAAAGTGACGTTTCAACCTGATTTCAACCTCAAATTACTTTAACTTTTTAATGAATCCCTTACAAAATGGAAAAAAAAATCTTTAGATTTTTTGCAAACTTTGAATTTAAACAGATTTTTTTTTTTTTTTAAAGAAAAATGGAACTTACTGTTAGGACGAGTTTTAATTTTTACTAAACATGACAAAAACTGAAAAACGTAAAAAAAAATTAGATTTTGAAATTTTTGTAAAATTTAATTTTTAAATGTAAAAATACCATAAAAGGAATTCTTACCTTACTTGAAATGCTTGGGGATTAGAAATATATCTACAACAGTTATGGAGGTTTTGTTTGAAGCGCTACGGTCTTCTGCTTTGCAACACGAAGGCTAATGGGACCGGGACCTACTGCTTAAAGCCGATTCCGAACGGCTACGGACATCCATGACTTCGAACATTCATGAGTTCGTGGAATTCGAACCTACGAACTCCGGTTCTCGAAAATCAGCGCTCTAACCATTCAACCATCGTACGGTAACAGTTGTAAAGGAAAAGAATTGGTAAAACCACTATTCACCTTGTAGAAACACTATCTCTTATTACCCGTACGTAGAAGCGTAACATAGGTTACTGCCACCCGGGGGGGGCAGATACCAGATTTGTCGCAACAAAATATTTTAAAGATAATTTTCTCGTGAGAGAGGAAATTATTAATCTGAAAGGGATTTTCTTCTCCATAATTAACTATAGCTTATATGAAACAAATTTTCTTTTGTTTGTAAAAAATTAAACTATTTTCTACAAACCAGAAAGCGAAATTTAATTGCAAATATTGCAATTTTTTAACTAATAAATTATCTAAATATATTTAATAAATTTATTGTTAATTGAAAATTATAAACATTAAAAAGCTACTGACTTATGCGCTATGGATTTTTTTTTCCAGAAGGAATTTTCACTTTTCACGGTTAGGAACTTTTCTATGGATCCTGTATAATGATCATTGAAAATATTTGAAACGTAGTTGAAAATTATTAGTCAGTATAATCTTCTCATAAATTCTGAAAATCCTTAGTTTGAGAAAAGTAATTTTCACTGTTTTTTCGGTTTCAGGTATAAAGGATTTCGTCCCTGAGTCTTTAGCTAAGGGAGGTATCTTCTCTCTACCTGAATATGAACCTTTTTCCAATGTGGTCAATACAGCTTCGGATTGGTGCCGACAACAAAAAGGGTTACGATTCTGCAATGCTCAGTCTTTAGAAATAAAAATGAAAACAGGTAACTTTTGTTTCCCAATTTCTAATTTGAATTCTTTCTAATTTTGCACAGAAACTTCGCATGTGATCATGGGCATAAGTCGTGAAATTTGACAGTAGTTATCTAATATACGAGGGTTGCTATTTATATTTCTGGCCTAATAATGAAAAAACAAATATGTAGGATCGAAATTGGTTTTATTGTTTTTCAAAATATTCTCCATGATGATACACTTTCGCATGCGTTTGAACCAATTTTCAAAGCACTTTTTCCAGTCAGATTGAGGTAACTCCAAAACACGCGTTTTGAATGCATCAACCGCTTCTTCGGGGGTCGAAAATCGTTGTCCACGTAATTTCTTTTTGATGTGTGGGAATAAGTCATTGGGTGGCAAATCAGGGCTGTACGGCGGATGACCCATCAGTTCGATCTTTTGCTCCGTCAGAAATGCCTTTGAGTCGATGTGCGAGAGCTTGCATTGTCATGAAGAATGATTCGCCTGTTCTGCTTTTTTCAAATTTCTGCGATGACTTCTGGCAAACAAATGGTCGTGTACCATTCAGAATTGACCGTCCTGCGTTGCTCTAACGCCACTGTTGTCACATGGCCGTTAATGCCGAAGAAACAGGCAATCATTTGTTTCGATGTGCTTCTTCCTCGAACAACTTTAGTTGGTTTTGCTTCATCTTGGAAGACCCATACAGTTGATTGTTGTTTTGTTTCCGGCTCATATGCATAGATCCATGATTCGTCACCTGTATAGATGTTATACACAGCCTTTGATGTACCTTGAACGTATTTTTCCAACATTTCCTTGAACCAATCGACACGAGCCTTTTTTTGAGCGTTTGTCAGATTATGCGGGATCCAACGCGAACAAATTTTTTTTTACGCTCAAATGTTCATGCAATATTTTATTGAGGCTAGTCATACTAATGTTCAAAGACGCCTCTATCTCACGGTATGTCATATGACGATCTTGCTTTATTAGTTCACGCACAGCCTCGATCTTTTCTGGCACAACAACGGATTTTGGACGACCTGCACGGGATTTGTCCTGGATCGAACATCGACCACAATTAAATTCGTTATACTAATTTTTTACAGTGCTGTAGGATGGTGCTTTATCGCTGTATAAAGAATTAAGTTCATCGAAGCACTCTTGTCTTGACAATCCACGTCGAAAGTTATGAAAAATAATGGCACGAAAATGTTCGATTCAATTCCATTCTTTGAAAGAGAAGAACTTTTCAATTTACTGTCAACAACACAAATAAAGCTATAATGGTAAATCGTCTGCTGAATTTATGTTTAAAAATATCAAACTTTCGATTCAAATCGTTTGCTGTCGCCTAGCAACACTTACTGTTGCCAAAGCCAGAAATATAAATAGCAACCCTCGTATATAAAATAGTGTGGACGCATGTAAATACGATTATGCGTACACGATATAACCTAGAGGCATGGAATTTGGTACAGGTGTTTTCCATGACTGCAAAAAAAAAAAACTCGACAAAAACATTTGTTTCAAATTTTGAATTAGATTTTTTAAAATTTTTTAATGCTAAATTATGATTTTTTTTCTGTTTTTGGCTACAATGTCTTAGAGTTTTATATTTCGGCAAACCTGAAGAATGAGGCCGTTGACAAATTTGTCAAATTGATTACCACTTTACATACTCTCTTGAATTTACGAAGTAGGCAATTGTTAATTTTTTTTTTGTATTATCTATGCCTCCTGTTTTGTATAGTATTCTTTAGGAAAACTTACAGCTTACAAAACACGGGAAGACCCAACGCATTCCCAGCTCTAGAGGACTCATTAAACAAGTTGGTCAGAACTTCGTTCTAATAAACGCGAAGGTTGTGGGTTAGACTTTCCCCATGGTCAGAGTTAAAAATTTTATTATCTTTATGTTGTGTATATAAATATATAGGGATGAGGGTTACGCTGTGTACACAATTACAGCAGAAATGAGGATTAAATTTAATTTCTTGGGAAATTTTTTTTCGATGGGTTCCATGTTCTCCAACTACACAGCTTTTAAGATAATCATTCAATTAATTTATTTTAATATACATATTTTTATTTATCGTACCAACGTTTTAGTCTTTTTACAGGTCTTTTAACCTATTTTAGTCATATACAAGGTGGTCCAAAATTACTGATCTCATTTCGTGTTTGAAAAAAAAATGGGGTAGGCACATGTTTGTTTTCTTAAAAAGACAATTTAAAACTAAAAAACAAAACGAGTTTTACACAAGAAAATTTTAAACATAAAATTAAAAATCTTATTTAGAAAACATTCTTCATTGTTCCTCTGAAGAAATTTTCCACGTTCCGGATTATGTTAACTGTCTTAACTGTCGGATCTGGGAAACTGCATCTCTTCATGCAGTAAGAGAAAAAAA
>JAGEOH010000878.1:10000-25000 GCA_032207245.1 Pardosa pseudoannulata | reverse complement strand
GATTTACAGCATTAAAACAGGACAATGTCTGTCGGCTCGTTTAGTATTTTCTATTTTATTAGAATAGAAATATTCGATTTTCAGCCGAATTTTGTTCAGTAATAAGTCTTATGCGTAACGTTTTGTATGATGTAAGTGATAAATATTCCATGATACTAATATAATGGAATTTTTTATTCACTACAAGAGATACCTGACGGTTATTTTTCTACGCATTTTTTTTAACAATCTAATATCGAAAAAAATTCTGAAAAATTGCAATACAGCTTTTTGATCTATGTTCGGTCACCTTTAAATAGATTTCACCTCAAGCAATTCAAAGAGTATTCTTTGTCATAACAAACATGCATTCTTCATGTCATTTTACTATCCAAGTGAACTTGAACATCCTGCCCTGAGCTTAAAAGGTCCATCTTGAAAGGTCGAGAGGTTATCTGACACGACTTAGAGCTACAAGTTAGTACAGATCCCGTTTTAAGTTCTCGTTGGCGACAGGAGTTCTGGCTGTCGCAGGGCATTTGTCACTCGGAGTGGCTGAATCATCATTTTTCAGTTTCTTTTTTATCCATGACCGTGTGGTCGCATAAAGACAAATTTAAGGGCATAAAAATACATTTATCTGCTAAATGAAATCTGAAAATATATACTTAAAATAGAAAGTTATAAAAGATGAAAACAAATTCTATTTGGTAATAGTTTTGTTTAATAATTATTAATTTTTCTTGATAGCTGTACTGGCACTGCTATTTATTATTGGATTATTGGAACGAGACTTCGAAATGGTTTTATGCTCAATACGAATAGTTTTTTTTCAAGTGCATCTGGTAAAACAGACAGATATATTTGCACTAATTAGGGTTGCAAAGCTGTTACTCATTTAGCACCACCCGCGGAGTAAGTGTAGATTCAGAAATGTTATGAACGTGAGTAATATTGCCCTAGTTGGGTCCTTATAATTTATTTGGTTTGGTGTGGTTTGGAGTGATAGAGTCTACTGTTTTGCAACACGAGAGCTAATGAGACGGGATCTACTTTTCGATGCGGATTCCGAACGGTGATACACATCCATGTTACAGTGGGTTGGAACTCATGAACTCCGATACCAAAGATAAGTCCCCATACCATTCGGATATCATAATTTATAATTCCGATCTTATAGCTCCGAAGCATTAGAAGCAGCGACCAAGCAGAAGATCCCACCCTCCCCAGTCTTTTCCTACCACCTATAGAGGCATTATGAGGATGAACATCCATGCCACAATGGAATTGGAACCCATGAACTCTGGTACCGAAGATCAGTCTCCTAACCATTCGGCTATCGTAATTTAGAATTCTAGTCTCATAGTTTAGAATTAATAGAAGCAGGAACCATGCAGAAGATCTCCTTATAAAGATATTATGTGGACGAACATCCATGGCAAAGTGGGATTGGAACAAATGAAATCCGGTACCGAAGATCAGTCCCCTAACCATTCGGTTATCGTAATTTATATTTATATTTATATAATTCTTATCTTATAGTTTAGAATAATTATAAACAGGGACCAAGAGAAGACCTCCTTCCCCAGTGATTGCCTGCCACCTATAGAGGTATTATGAGGACGAACATCCATGCCACAGTGGGATTGGAACCTAAGAACTCCAGTACCGAAGATCAGTCCCCTAACCATTCGGCTATCGTAATTTAGAATTCCAGTCTTATAGTGTAGAAGCATTAGAAGCAGGGACCAAGCAGAAGTCCCCCCCTCCTCACGGCCTGCCACCTACAATGGTATTATTTGAACTAGGAGAACACTGGGACCACGAACCTATTTTAAGCGTTTTAACCTCTATTAATGAACATAGTGTATCTTTCTCCGGATCGAACCTTGAACTTAACAGTCCACCAGTTATGAGACCGACGCCTTTGGCAACTGATTTACCACGGCTCAATAATAGTTACTTGGGCTAAATGGAAGGGGAGCATAAGTAATTAAAAATCATACATCATCAGGCGTACGATTTTATATTTATTACTGAAGATTTAAGAGTAAAACAATTTTTAAGCAGTAAGATATTTTAAAAGGCAAAGCAATAAATGTTTTATCAAAATAGATAATGACTTGTGAAGTAGGAATAGGTAGACACTTAAAACAAGGGTTTATCAGTTGGATTTCCACTTCTGGCATGAATATTCAGAACCATTTGGCATTATCATCGTGTAGCTAAAAAATACATAGCTTTCCAAATCAAACCAAATAAAATTATATTTATAATTATAAAACAGTTTTTCAGCTAGTTTATTGAAAGAAATGTGGGATATCCCTTATGAAATACATTTGCAATAAATATGTGATTTAGAAAATTATAATTCCTATTGTATTTCTTTGTTTTAAATGTATTTAGAAGAATAAAGTCAAACTGTTGTATGTAGTGTTCTTGTAGCTAATTCCCCATGGTTGAGCCAAGCATGTGATCCAAAGGCTACTCGCTATTAAGTCAAAGGAAGGCGTCTTTAGATTGAAAATCACGGCTAGTGTAACATGTTTATCACCTAGACCAAAGAACAAGGGTTTTTAAGGAGACCTCACAGACAACCAGTACACTTAAATTTTCTTTATTGAAGGATCTTGGATAACATGGGCATATATAAGGAATATATACAAAGATCCATAGAATGAAGATCCTCATCTGCCGATAACAAGTGTAGACCCGTTCTTCTTCCGCTGCTTCTCGACGAGATGAAGCTGATTGCTCCCTAAATATGTTTCTGGCAACTTGGCCGCAAAGGAAAGAGAAACCTTCTCTTATACATTCTGCTATCTATTACATTACTGGCAACTTGGCCACAAAAAGGAAGAGAAACCTTCTCTCTTTAGACTGTGGTGGTCTATCAGTCAACATACAGTCCGATGTCCGCATACAACAAAATCGCCCCGCGACTCACCGAAACTTTCCTCTCTCTAGAGTTGTAGACACGTCGCTCTTCAAGCGACTCCCGTTTCCAAAAAACCAAGAAGCCCAGACAGCTGGCTCGCTCCCGTTTTTAAAGCTCCCCTAAGTGATGTCGGATCAGCATGACATCATTAATTTTTCGGGGCCCTCATAGGCTGGGGAGGTTAGGAAGGTTATCGATATGACTCGATATTAATTTGTATCTGCCAGCCATCACGGGCATGACAGCTATTATGCTATAGTGTCACAACCCTAGACTTCATGGCTCCCCTCAATTGTTACGCCGCTTCCATCAGCCTGAGAATAAAAGACCGAACAACAGCTGGACTCTTCGCCAGTAACAGGTTGGCCATTGTATTATGAGACGTTAGTCTGGAAGTCCACACTAGGTTGAACGAACGATTTTGCTCAAAGTGGGTCCTCGTAATTTACAAGCAGGAATCAAACTGGAGATATCCAGGGTTGGCCAGCCATCCCCAAAGGTATCGTTTGGGAACTGGGAGATACTAAAACCACGAACATATTTTACGTATCCCAATTGCCATTAGTGAACACGGCGGATCATTCGCCGGCTCAAGTTCAATTGGCTTCGGTCGACTGAGCTATCACGGCTAGCTATATAAGATGAAATCTGTGTAAAACGATACTGACTATGACGATATTTTCTTTGATGCCGCCACCTTTTAACACGTTGATTGACACTTGCGTCTATAGCCGTCAAAGCGAAGTTCAATATGAGGCAAGACGGCAATAGCCGTCAAAAACGAAACTGTCTTTTTAGACACTACGGCCATAGCGGCACAAATGTGATTTATCGGAGTACAAATAGAAGCCTAGTGTCATGCTTTGGAAACAATTTTTTAGGTTGAATTTCGTTTTCCACCTGTTATACGACTTGCAGCTTTAGTATGCACGTGGTTGTGAAGGGAGTAGTGAGATCGTGTTTTTTCTTGAATTTATAGTTGTTATTGATTTCCTGTAAAACTCCCAAACATACTTTGTTGCACACAAAAAATTGCTTATTTGAGTCATAAAACCTGTCATTTACGTTATTAAATTTTTGCTGTTATAGCCGCCATCGTCCCATTACTTATTGTCTAGAGTTCGCTGGCTCCATGACGGTTATAGCCGCAACCTAATTAAAGGTGATGAATTAATCAAAATTAAGTTTATTTAAATAGAATGATTAAAACTATACTTCTAACATTCTAAAAGTTACAAAAATAAATAGTGTTAATTTTCGAACTTCACTTGTTCCTACTGTCCTTCAAAGTGTTAATTTAGGTTAAATTTAGGCAAAATCACCAAGGGATGAAAAATTGTGCTATAAAAACTTATTTATTAATTATTTAATCCATTTATGCCTGAATCATTTCTGTCAAATGTATGTTAATGCATATTTTAGATCTAACTTATAATGGATTGCATAGTAAAGTAAGTATTACAGTGACACAACTTTCAGTGTAACAGCCTGTCCTCATGAGTGATCAACTGCCATTTTATACATCACAAAATGCCATTTATAGAAAAAAATTCGTAATAAGAGATTTATTTGACATTACATGTAAGCAACTTTGACTATTACAGACTATACTCGTTATTGACCAGCTATAGATTTTTAAACATATCGTTTACATAGAAGACAAATTTCCTGATAAAATATTTGTTTGCTGTCGTGTGTAAACACTACTGTAAAGTACTGTGTTTACATATGATAGTAGATTTAGCTTTTATACTAGAAAAACATATTTGTTATAATTTCAGTCGATGTACCTGCCGTAAAAGTAAATTTAGGTATGCGACTTGAAAAAATCCAAAAATTCAAATGCAAAATTAATAGCAAATACTCGAAAATTTGAGTAATTGTATATTGGATTGCTATCTATCTTCCGTAAAAAGAAAAGATCATCCCGAAGAAAAAAAAATAGAAATTTTATAATCTATTTTTTAATACCCCTAAAAGTCTTCAAGAACTCATTTTGCACGATGTTTATTTAACTTATTTTTTGTAGTTAAAAGTTTCCTCGAAAAGAAAAAAAGTTTTATTTTTTTTATCTCTATCTTTCATATTTACTTAACGCATCATACGATATCAATGCGTTTTAAAATTCTTTATCCCAGTTTCTTCAATTGTGGGGAGAATGTAGTTATTTTAATCGGATAAGTCATAAATTAAATTTTTCCACTTGTTAATTACTGTGCTTCTTCTTACGAGTTACTTAAATATTTGTTAAACACTTATACATCAATCGAAAATAATTAATATTTTCTGAAATCCTAAAATGTTGATCCAAAATTATAAAAAACAGCAGGTACTCGAAAAATTTTGTAAATTGTTTATTTGATTGACATTGTGACGGCTTCAATGTTCTTGAGTGAGAAGTAGCGTGAAGAAGGATCACAGTCACAATAAAATTAGAAATCACTTTATTTTTTCAGGAGTAAATATGGTTATATATACAACGGGATTCTAATTCTCCCAAAACCAGTAGAAATGTAGAGGAATGTTGCTTGCGTAAAATTACCACGACGATCACAGTCGAAAAAATTTTTTTAAATAATCTCACAAATGGGGAGGCCTTTCCAGGGTACAATGCAAACCCAATCTATCCCCCGTTCGGTGTCCGAGACCCTGCCGTTCCTTATGTGAGCGGACTTTACGAATCTCCCGAACTTAATCACTAAAAAGCTGGCTCCGGCCCAAAGTCGTGGAAGTCTCCACGAGATCAAAGCACCTCCGTAAAAAAATGTCGAAAAGGCCCGAGTCTTAAAATTCTAGGCTTTTTATACCTGGGGGTCGGTTACGGTCCCGCCAACCGTTTTTTGGTCAGTTACGATTCCAGTTACCTGAGAATTCCAGCAAAGGTTACAGCTAGTTTTTTTAGTTGAATTCTCATTCGCTAACTTTCCCGATTCCGACTTCTCCAGGCAATCGTCCGGGCTCATTACCGCAACCGATCAAGGGCGTGAAGCCTATTCAACCAAACTATCAACATACCAGACACGACGTCGCAACGCTATTGTAGCGGGATCGCAACGGGAGCCATTTAGATCAGCTGATTTCGGTTTTTCGTGTTCTGAACAAAGGGGGGTTTTCACAGCATCTACCTTCGCCTAGAAGAAAAACTAGTTCCAAGAAAGCATCTATAAACTATTTTTTAGCTGCCCCCCCAAAAAAAGGATGCTAAGCATTAATTGGTTGAATAAAGGTATATCAGTTCTCTAAATACAACTCAAGATATTAAATATACACTTTATACAGAAACACTGGATGCCCAAATGATCAAACTGTCCGTAACAAGGGTGTTCAACCCACGATACCTCGGCCAGCATTTGGCCCAAAGGTATAAATATATAAAAGGTATAAAGGAAATATCAAACGAGATCAAAGAGCAAAAGAAATGTCAAGACTCCATCCCGATGATACAATTTGAAGGTCACGAACAGCCATTGGTGTTAAAAACATTTGTAGGGTTCAAAATATTTTTTCTTCTCTCAATGATTCAGAAAAGCTATAAGTTTGGGCAATCCATATGTTGCGATAATCTGTCTATAACAATATTTTTCTGAATCCCTAAAATATATGGATTTGTTTAACAATAAAAGGTATACTATCAGAAATACGGTCTCTGATTTTATAAAGGTATTTAAATAATTTTATATCGATTTCAAATTTTGCAAATCGGCAACAGTGTGCAGAATTAAAATGCGTAGTATATATAATCCAGTTAAATAATTTTATGTCGATTTCACATTTGTGCAAACCTTCAAGTGAAAAAAATACGAATCTTTAATTTTATAGGTATTTAAATATTTTATATCTATTTCGAAATTTTGGGCCTCTATCTTAATTTTAATGAAGCATTTAGTATTTTATATCGATTTCAAAATTAAGGTAACATTTTGAATGAAAATAAGCAAATATTTATTTAAAAATTTTATCAAATTAATGATTATAACACTTTAGCAGAAAAAAAAACAAAGTAATTTAGGAATCAATTTAACGACAGAAATTTGAAAATTCAAATTTAAATTTTTAATTTTTATCTTTTATATAGAACCGTATTAAAGCATACTATTTTTTTGAATTTAAATTTTTTATTATATTTTAATTAATGAATGCTCTAATTTTATATAGGTATTTAAATAATTTTATATCTATTTAATTAAATCGGACATATCAAATGAAAATCAATTAAAAATAATCCTTTTTGTTTAAAATTTGCGACAATTTGTGATGAAAAACGGTCCACAGTATTTAAAATAATTTTTTAAAAATTTTGCAAATCGGCAACAATGTGCAGAATGAAAATACGGTCTCTAATTTTATATAGGTATTTAAATAATTTTATATCTATTTCAAATTTTGCAAATTTGTATAGAAACAAAACTGGTCTCTAATTTTTCCCTTTCATTAAATATTATTTATAAAAAAATTTTTCAAAGTTAAACAGTGTGATTAGCAATTCATTTTTCCATTTCATGGTATTAAATCTCCTGTATCAAGAAAATACATTGCGATATGAAAAAAAATAATATCAAGCTTTATAAACAACACATTAATAGGCCCAATCTCTTAAAAAATTTATAAATAAGTATTAAAATAATTTAGCACTATAAATCATTTTGAAATTACTAGATTCAAATAAAAAAAAAATAGACAAGATATTTGTACTAAAATTTTTTTTATTATTTTTTTTAATAGAACCGTATTAATGAAAAACGAGGTACGTTGAATCTCAATTTTTTTTTTTATTTTTATTTCTCGTAATGAGAATACATCTTTGTTACATGAAAAAATATAAGGCAATAAAAATCAATTAAAAAATAAATTTTGTTATAAAATATGAATTTTTAAAATTGTACTGAGTAAAAATATTCTTTAAAATTATATTCTCTAAATATTATAGCTTACAAGTTGTATATAAAATTATTTTATCAACTATAGAAATTTTAAGCTACGTAATAATTTTACATTCAAGATTTATATTCACCTAATATTTTAAAATTTCTGATTAACATTTTATACAAAAAATTTAATCATGCGTTTTAGCAAATTTTATTCATTATTTCAATTAGATCAAATTATTTAAATTTTTTTAACCAACTTTTCGAATTTTATAGAAATATATAAGTAAATTATAAATAGAAATTATAATAGCAATAACCATAAGATTTTTTAAAAGAAAAGCATAAAGTAAATGTAAATTTATACATTGTAAATATGGTAAAAATTCAAACAAAAAAATAGTAGTATATTGTATTTTTTATGCTTAAATGTTTTATAATTTTATAATTTATAAAATAAAGAAAAAGCAAATTAAAACTAATAATATAAAAACAGTCTTTTATTTTTCTCCACTATTATTAAAATTTTAATTGCATCGTAGATGATAACTGATCCTAAAATTTTAAAATATGCATAATATTTGAAAATTATTATATTTTTAAAATTATACTAAAATTTAAATATTTAAAATTATATTACTGTTAAATTTAACTAAATTGTAAGAGGTTAATTATATTAACTTAAATGTATAAAAATGTTAGCATATTTCTTCTTATACACATTTTGTGCGGGTACATTTCTCAGCGTAATTGTATCGGGAGCGCGCGTTTTGCGCGTAAATTTAGTTATTCAGTTAAATCTCAATAGATAAAAAATTATTTAAATTTTTAACCAACTTTTCGTATTTTATATTGAAATATATAAACAAATATATAAATAGAAATATATAAACAATGTTAGGCTGCTGGCCTGCGGAACCGGAGTTCTTGGGTTCAAATCCCACTACGGCATGGATGTTCGTAGCCGGCTTTAAGCAGTATGTCCCGGTTTCATTAGTCCCCGTGTTGCAAAAAGTAGACCATAGAGCTCAAAAGACAAACCAAAGCCTTTACTGACAAAGTTACCGTGGATTGGTACTCTGTCCAGTTCTTAAAGTTTTATAACTTATATTTCAAATTATACAGGATGACGATCAATGGGAATTGATGGTGGTCGGAATTTCTTTATCATCCATGTCAAGGTGTTCGCTGTGAGAAAAAGTATGTGAAAAAAGTATTTGGAAACGACAATTTTAGAGGATGAAGCTTTAAAAATGTAAGCAAGCTGTTTCATAGAAGACAAGTTGTTTCATAATTATATCAGATGAATTTCCTGATTCACATAAAGCATGTTGCCACCAAATAGTAAATACTGATCTAACAGATAAAAAGTGGTTGTAAACGTTTTAACATGTCGTAAAACGTTACTGGATCTCAAACTACCAATTACTGAAATTAACGAATTAAAAATTAAAAGAAACCCCAATTCTAACATAACATATATTTTTTCCAGCTGATGATTTTTAAGCATCTTTAATGACTTTCGACTAATGATAGAGATTAAAATTCTTTGCTTCCCGTATGCCATTAAAACCATGGTTTAAACAATAGCGTAATTCTCAAACAAGCTTTATCATACCATTAAGTGTTCTATTTTCTTATTTATTTAGTTTGTTTAAAAAGATATTTTCAAGGCAAATATTCCAACTGAACATCAAAGTGCAAAAATATAAGTTTCTTAGAAAAATGTTACAATAACTGTTCTAACTCAAATTACAATCTTTTATGGGTTTGGAATAAACGCAAAAAAGGGAAAGAAGTTAATACACTGGATTTGCCATGAACCTTTCATACTTATATTAGACTCGACGATTTGACAGACCTTTCCCCATTTTAATGCAGAAAAATTGTAAAATGTTTTTAAATAAATTATAAATTGGACCATTTTGATGGAAAAGTAAGGAAAAAAAGTTATTTTAAAAATACTTGTTTGTATATGTAAAAATAATTACATATACAAAATTTCATCAAAATTAGTCCAGTCGTTTCGGAGGAGTTCTATTATAAACACACGGATAGAAAAATTTTATATATAATATAGTAAGTTATAATATATTTCATTTTATTTATTTATTTATTTTGAAGGAAAAGCGTAGATTTTAGGAATAATTTATGATTAGTTTAGTAAATAAATGGCAGAAACTTGAACTAATTATTGTTTTGAAAAAATTGCTGTAAATAATTATAAAACCTGGATGCATATTATTTCTTATAGTTTACAGACATTCTATAAAAGGTATGAGCTGAGAGGAAATGCAGCAATTTTATATCATATTCTGGTATTTAATGCATCAGAATGACATTTGAAATGTAGGCATAAATGCAGTTGTCGAGTAAATAGAAATGCATCTACTATATTTAACTTTAACTAAACTTTAACTAAACTAGATTTAACTTTTTCAACTTTATATATTTCCACTCTTTTTGATCAGTTAGTTATACACTTTACCAGTTTTGTTAAATTCGAGGATCAAATACTTCATAGGGTTTTTTAGGGCTACGGTCTACTTTTTACCTACGAGGGTTAATGAGATCGGGATCTATTGCTTAAAGACGATTCCAAACGGGTACGAACATCTATGCCTGCAGCGGGATTCGAACTCGCGCACTCAGGAATCCAAGAGCAGCGCTCTACCATTCGATTATCGTTTGGCAAGCACTGCATAGGATCACCTGTCAAAAATTCTAGCTTTACTAGGAAAGTTGGATTACTCTTTTAATATTAAATTTTACTATAGATAGTTCATCGACTGACACTGAGTGAATCTTGTAAATTCCAGACTAACTACTTAATCTTAATCTATCTTGAAGAGAATACGAAGAAAAAAATCGAACACATTTTTCAAAGCACCCGTTTAGTTTTACTAGTTGACAATAGACTGCTCTCTTTCCGTTCGACGTCTGGATCAAAGTAATTATCAGATCTGAGTTCACGGGGTTAATTTCACTCACTCGGCACATGTTTACTCTTAGCCGCATCTAACTTATAAATGCGCCATCTATTTTCCAACCCAAATCTATTTATTTCTGGCTTCTCGAACGAAGCGAATGCATTTGGGTGAGCCTCATTACGGTTGTCACACACCAAGGCGTCCCCGAATCCTTGCAGGCAGCAGGAGACATCAATCAGACGGAAGACGGCAAGGAACTGTACTGGCTGCAGCTGCCGAATCATTTAATCAAGCGTCCCGTTCACTGTGTGCGCGATCTAATTCATGATCCAAGTTTGATACAATGCACACAACCCGTCGGCAGGATTAATGTCGGCGCGATTGTTGATGGAAATGGTGAGGATTCGCTACCACTTGGCAAGCGGGAAGCCTCAACATTTCAAAAAGCATTTCTACGCCAAACTCCGTTATCTCGATCGCCGCCTGAGATTTAAAAATATCCTTTTTGCCGTTCTGCTCTTGCTTCTTTTTACTTCTTCCCCCTCGTGTGGACGAGTCGTGTCTAGAATATCGTCTCGGGCGGGGAACGCTATATTTGGGGAAGTCCCCTCCCGTGATGCCGACGATCCCAGCATAGGCCTCCCTCTCCCCGGCATGGTCCCAGAATATTGCAGGGAGGTGTACCTCGAGTGCTAGGGGATAATTTAAGGTCCGCATTTCAACTCAGTGCCAGGGCATCCTATCCAGATTTCACTCACAATTGTCATTTGCTAGCTAAATATGGAGATAAACTCATCTCAAGTACAGAATTGAAAAAGTGTGACGCCACTCGGTTCAGAAGGTTTATTTATGTTATTGAAAAATTTACAAAGGTCTTTATATTCTTCCTAATTTAGGTGTCCTTCTCTCTGAGCCTTGTGTTTTTTATTCACATTTTATATATAAAACTTACGCCTGTGTGAGTTTAATACCACTAAACTCGTAAGCAGCCAAGCTAACAGATAAAAATATTTACATTTCTGATACCAACTAGATACGGGGCATTAAAATAAGTGCCTTTTAAATGTCATACATTGTAAGATAAACCGAACGATGACCAAGTAGACAAGGCTCTCCAAAGTAAGGTTATAGGGTAAAGGATAGGTAAGGCTCCGAGCTTAAGATAGGAGTTCGTGGGTTTGAATACCGTTGCTTGTATTATTTGAGTAAAATGTTTACATTTCTGATACCAACTAGATACGGAGCATTAGAATAAATACCTTGTTAGATGCCCTCCATTGTAAGATAAGCTGAACGATGACCAAATAGGTAAGGTTCTCTAAGCTAAGGGTATAGGGTAAGGTATAGGTAAGGCTCTGGCTTAAGATAGGAGTTAGTGGGTTTGAATACCACTTCTGGTAATTTTGAAGAAATCTGGATTCAGCTTTAAGGAATAGGTCATCCATTAGCCTCTTATTTAGCAAAGATACTGACCATAGCACTCTGATCCAAACCTTAGTAAACTTTCCACCTATTTTGTTACTCGACAGTTAAATGCTAAAAGCATTGCTTATTGCAGGCATTAAACTTTCTGACCTCTGAGTTCATGTGAAAAGTTCATATAAAACTGCATACAGAGACAACTAAAACAATTTGAAGTTAAAGTAATGCTTTTTTATGAAGTTTGTCTAACAGGGATATAAAAGCAGAAAAACTTTGGCTCCGATAGTATAGAATAAAGATAGATAAACTTTTTTTCTGAGCAGGCCAATAAATAAACAAAAAAATTTAGCTGGTTAGTATATATTATTCGAAAATTTTAACATCTGTTAGATTGTTTTCCCGTCCATTCATCTTTAACAGTATTGCACTCTGTATCATTCTGTTTTTTAGTGGACACTTTGGGGTTGAAATATTTTACGATTATTTACTATAACCCAAACAAGTACCAGCAAGACTTTATATTTTAATAACGTAATCCCTACATGCCAATCTCTATTCTCTCCTTCTATAATCACACTTGTCTATATCTGTTTGCCAACTTACCATATGAATTAAGTAATATCAGAACTTGTGCCGAAAGCGAAAAGAATTGGGAGGAGCTTAAGATGGATTTTCTTTAAAATTCGAGCTCTAATTAACCATATGATTCTTCTAGTTAACGGGTAAGAAAGTCCTTGTACATCTCTCTGTTTTCTAATCTATAATGAAACCACCATTATACTTAAGCCAGAGTGGAAAGCGTTAAGTATATTTTTTAAAATTTCCAGCTAGCCGTAGTTCGCCCATCTTATTGTAAAGCTTCAGAAATTTCTTAAGTATATTCACGTTTCGTGGACTTAGGTCATTATTACTATTGTTACTTCAGTAAGTAAATCATTAACGACGTCACGACACAATCTTTATTGAGTATACTCATATAATTTGCGCGCATGGTTATAGAAAATTGGAGATTTAAAGTGCTTTATTTGCTCAAATATTTAAAGAAACATGAGCAGATCCTTTTTTGAAGAGTAAAAAATGTGACGCTTTATGGGTCATGCCATGTTAATATAAACCTCTATGCAAAAGATAATATTCCTATAAAATGTAAATTATTTTTATTATGTTTTTTCTACTTTTAATATAGGTTGTGTTACATCATATGGAGAGAAAATCACAGAAAATTCAATTTCAGCAAAAATCTAGGTAGAGTTCATTGCTATATACAGGTTGACAATGGTATAGAGACATTAATTTTGTATTATTATCCTGTACAGATAAGTAAAGATTTACCATATCATATAAATGTTAATGAAAAAGATAAAATAACAATAATGTACAAAAAAGTAACAAAGTAATAAATTATTTCATGATATCAGTGTGTTCTTTATTTGTATAACTGCACATTACATTAGATGAATGTTTATGCAGAATTGTTTATGCAGAAATGTTGTTAAGTTATATTAAAGTAATAGTTATATAAAATTATTGCTTTATTTTGTATGAAAGTTTATCATTATCAAGGAATGTTTATCATTTATAATCAGTTTTATTTCTCAAAACTATATTCCTACATAATGCCTAACATTTATGCAGATTTTAAAGTAATAGTTTGTAAAATTATTGCTTTCACTTTGTATGAAAGTTGCGTCAGTTATCAAGGAATGGCTTTGAATGGAGGAGGAAGAAAGATTACGTCTCAAAACTATATTCCTACATAATGCCTAATATTTATACAGATTTTAAAGTAATAGTTTGTAAAATTATTGCTTTCACTTTGTATGACAGTTGCGTCAGTCACCATGGAATGGCTTTGAATGGAGGAGAAAGAAAGACTACGTCTCAAAACTATATTCCTTCATAATACGTAATATCTGTGCAGTTTCTGTCTTTCAAATTTTTCTCACTTTGTCTTGCAATCTTGGTATTATTTGATCTTTTTTCTTAATTTTTAACTGTCTTGCATCACATATCAACGTATGGCTGAGCTGTCTAGCAAATTCTGAGCTGGAATTGCACCAAAAGTTTATGCATTCAAGATTAAAAGTGAGATAAAAATCTTTTTACGCACCTTTATGTGCGTTAAAAATTCCCACACGCGTATCTAAAATAAATAGAAAACTAAATGATATAATAAATAATATCTAAATTGTGGAGTATCGACCTATTGGTGTTTCCCTATTGACTTCATAGAGGGTAATAGGAAAATATATCCTAAAGTAAATATAATCCTAAAATATGTATAAGACTAAATTATATTATAGATACTCACTAAATTGCGGAGTATCCACATAACTCGGTGATGGCTTCCATACTGTTATAATATAGTTATAGGAAAAAGTATTAATATATAAATATAATCCTAAAAAAATATAAAACTAAATTATATGATAAATAATCGCTATGCGGAATATCTACATAGTAAGACGATGGTTTTCCTATTGAGTTATTAGAGGGTGATAGAAAAAGTATCCTAAAGTAAATATAAAACTAAAAATTATAAATAATCACTCTTAGGCAGTATTCATATAGTTCATTGATGGTTTTCCTATTGAGTTATTAGAGGGTGATAGAAAAATATTCTAAAATAAATATAAAACTGAAAATTATAAATACTCGCTATTATGGAGTATCTACATAGTTCAACGATGGTATTTCTATTGAGTTATTAGAGGGTGACAGAAAAGTATCCTAAAGTAAGTATAAAACTAAAAATTATAAATAATCGCTATTATGGAGTATCTACATAGTTCGACGATGGTATTCCTATTGAGGTATTAGAGGGTGACAGAAAAGTATCCTAAAGTACGTATAAAACTAAAAATTA
>JAGEOH010000878.1:0-5000 GCA_032207245.1 Pardosa pseudoannulata | reverse complement strand
CCCACTGCGGGCATGCCCCACTAGTATTGTTAATTGATTAGAAAAATAAATCCAGGGAATTAAAATACGAGGAACAACATTAAGAGGATTAATACTGATACATAAGTATCATACTATGACACTAGATCTACATTCTAAAACCCAAACATAAAATAAGCAGCATAAATATTATAGATTATATAAATAATAATAATAAAAATAATAATAATTTTTATTTTAATATAATTTAATTTTTTAACATATTTAAAAATTATATGATATATAACTTTTTTAATTAAATATTAGTTGAATTTAACATATTTAAAAAATATGTGCTATATTAATTTTTTAATTAAATAGTCGTTAAATTTTAAACTACCAGTTATGCGTTTGGTGAGACTATATGATAATATTTTTTCTCTATCACATAATTTAGATTTTAACATGTTTATCTCTATTAACTTTCTAGTATAATCTATTAATTCTAATAAGCTGATAGGCAATGTTTTTTATAAAGACACATACTTGCGACAGAAACTGAAGTCTTGAAACTTAACAATTTCAAAATTGTAATAAGAACTTTTATCGTACAAATAAAAAGTATATTGTCAAACGCTATTTATTTTAATATCAATAAATATAAATTTCTCTTTTAAAAATAAATTATTTCCTAAAATTTTAACTTTGTTCTTGACATGTATTTGCTAGACTCTCCTTTTTGAGTTTACATTTTACATTTTCAAAAAGATAAATCAATGTACGACGGTTTTATCCAGGTGACTGAAGCTGTTTAATTTGTGAACAGCCCCAAATGCAGTGAGAAGGAGATGACCTATGTCTCTGCCATCCAGATGGGGCGAAATATGCGGCTCTTTCCATTTAGAGAATTCAGAATCCATTCCTTCCTCTCTTTCCAAAAAGTAAAAAGAAAGAATTCAAGGATGGAAACTCCGGAAGAAGATATTATTATAGCACAATTCTTTTCAATGGGCCTGTAACACATGCAATTATTCTTGTAATCATACCTGCGACTATTGCAGGAGTAGTTTGAAACCGGATGAAAGGTGACGGGTTATGCAATTTTACTGCCTTATAAATTAAATGTAATGTACTACCTTAAATAGGCTAGTTTTGCGGATCTTATTTGGCAATTTGTCTTTTCATGTTGTGCATTAAATATACTACTGTCAGTCAAAGTAAAGCTAGTCTTTTAGGCTCAATTTGAGATTTTAAAAGCGGAAATTTTGGAGCATTTTTTATATTTTAAAAACTTCAAACTGAACTGAAAAAATATACTACTCGAGGTTTGTTGCTTTGACTGATTGCAATTAAATCAAAGTAACACTTTTATTAATTTTTTAAAATTCTATACAAAACATAAAGTTGCAGTAAATAGTTTATTGGGTTTTTTTGCAATTACAATAATTTTATTTTTTAATTTCCTTCAAAGATTATTGATTTAAGGTTTAGAATGGATAATATTTGTCTCCTAACTTGTTTGTGTCTTTTCGTGTTTTATACTTTTAAAATCTCAAACTGAACTGAAAAAACATACTCTTCGAGGTTTGTTGCTTTGACTGATTGTAATTGGATCAAAGTAACACTTTATTTACTCTTTAAAAGACTATACAAAACATAAATTTTCAGTAAATAGTTTATTGTTTTTTTGTAATTACAGCGATCTTATTTTTTAATTTGCTTTAAAGATTATTGATTTCAGTTTAGCAATTTAATGAATAATCTTTGTCTCCTAACGTGTTTGTGTCTTTTCGTGTTTTATACTTTTAAAATCTCAAACTGAACAGAAAAAACATACTGTTCGAGATTTGTTGCTTGACTGATTGTAATTACAATAATCCCAATTTTTCAATTTGCTTTAAAGATCATTAATTTCAGTTTACTACTTTATTGGATATTCTCTATATCTCCTAACGTGTTTGTGTATTTTTTCGTTTTTCTCTCTAAAATCTGTAAATGAACAGAAGAATTGTTGTGTATGAGGATCACTTTGACTGATTGTAATTAGGACTATACTTTGTCTTACAAATTATGTATTACAGCTGAATACTTTACTGGGGCCTATATCTCCTAACGTGTTTTTTTTTCGTTCCTCTCTCTAAAATCTGTAAATGAACAGAAGAATTGTTGGGTATGAGGTTTACTTTGACTGATTGTAATTATGACTATACTTTGTCTTACAGATTATGTATTACAGCTGAATACTTTACTGGGACCTATATCTCCTAACGTGCTTGTGTCTTTTTTCGTTTCTCTCTCTAAAATCTGTAAATGAACAGAAGAATTGTTGTGTATGAGGTTTACTTTGACTGATTGTAATTATGACTATACTTTGTCTTACAGATTACGTATTACAGCTGAATACTTTACTGGGACCTATGTCTCCTAACCTGTTTGAGATTTTTCATGTTTCACTTTTAAATTCTGAAATCAATCATAAAAGCACAGTTTACGACATTTACTTTTACGGAATGTCATTACAAAGGCCTTATTTTTGAAATTTGCTTTATTATTGATTTTCATTATAATACAGACTATAAATGTTATTCGTGTTGTACTTTAAGTATAGTAATTTTGGAGACCTTATTTTTGAATTTTTTCTGCACATCCTTCAATTATTTTATTTCTAATACCGATATAAACTAAATCACATTCTCAGTAATTAACTGTATTTTTCTGAAAACAATTTCCTGTACGCAATGTAATTTAGAACTCATCTCTGTTTAAAAAATTGCTTTACTAAATCAGGATAAAATCGTAAAAAATTTTTTAATGTATTTTTTAAAATAATTTATCCCTAAAAATTTCATTATTATGTTAAAATTAGAGTCGCATAATAACTTTAGCTTTATTTGTAATATGATCTGCTCTAAGAAAAATAAATGAAGAAAACATCAAAGCAGTTAAAAACATGATATTGGTGGAGTGAAAAGTGTAAAAAGGGATGAGTAAATAAATTATTTTTTATCCCTTTCCACACCTTTATGTCTTCATAAACAAAAATAGTAATTAGTAAATATTTGGTTGTTGGGATTCTGTTTATGTCACAAAATTATCTTGGATTGAGCTGTGCCAATCGGATAATGTAAAAGTTTTTTAAAGGGTTACATCACTTTTAAAACTTAAAAAACTGATTTTTTAAAATTTGACACGTTTTTGCTGGACTTTCCTTTTAGAGATCACATTTTACATTTTTAAAAATATAAATCAATATATAACGATTTATTCCAGGTGACCAAAGCTTTTTAATTTGTGAACAGCCCCAAATGCAGTGAGAAGGAGATGACCTACGTCTCTACCTGCTATCTTTTATCCCTATCTTATGAATAAAACCACATGGAAAATTCAGAAAATTTAAGTTTTAAAAATAAAAATTCCTACCAAATCTAGTGACATTCCGCTATAAAGAGTTTTTTCAAAATTGTGTTACTCAAAAATAGTTAATGTGTATAAATGTAAAATTTAGTTCCCTGGTTAAAGTTTTATGTTTGTAAAAAAAAGTTTTGTAGATGCGTTAACTTTATATAGCCTAATTAAATATGTACAGTAGTTTTTTCGGTTAAAAAGAAACAAAAAAAAACTATTCAAAAAAGAACCTGTTTCTTTATAAGGTTTTTTCCCTCTACATTATCTTAAATTACTCATTGTAAAAGAAACTCTTCGAAAAATTCTATTTTTTTTCAAAAAGTCTGTATTTTATACTTGTTTGATTTACTATTTTTAAGTAGAACCTTGAAAAGTTCTCAATTTCTTTTCTGGAATTTTAATTTTTTACATGCAGAAGTTACTCCTTCTAACACAGTGTGGAATTGTATAGAACGTACAACAACCATCCGTTGTACACCTTAGCACAGTACAATGGATAAGTGATTTAAAATATGACTTTTCTTACTTTCGTCAGTATCTACTCAAGTGTTTTGTGATAGTTATGCAACTGTAATAAAAAACGTGGTGTTACCAATTTTAGTTAATGTCTTGCGAGCATCTACTGAAAAATATTTGATGACCTAGATTGGCAAGATAGTTGATTTTTATTAACTAAAAAGGTCGGTTAAAGATTTTACTTTGTAACTTGTATACTTGTGTCTGTGTGTTTGTGTATATTTGCATTTGCGGATATGTATGTTCATTTATTTAAAAAAAATGATTTTTCTCTGAGGTACTTTTGTTATTTTTACTGTCTGGTCTTATATACAATTAGTACTTCTTTTTATAGATGAAAGAAAAATGTCAAGTTATTTAAATTTAAAAACAAAGTAAACAAAATAATATTTCCTTTTAAAAAGTATAAAAACTTTCTTTGAAGTATTGCACTCAGTTAAAAGGGAAGTATCTGTCAAGGAAAAAGATTGACAATTGTATAAACTTGTCATTCTTTTTAAAGAAGTTTAAATGGGTTGAGATGAGAGGATGCAGGAGAAAGGCATTTCTCGATGTTTGTTCTTTCTTCATGCCTGAAAATTGAAAAGACTATTTAGTAAGGAGATTAAATATATTTTTTTAATAATATCGTTAAAAATAAAAATAATCCTATAAGCCTTATGCACAAATATTTAATATATTATTTTAGAATGCTGTATTCCCAGAAAATTAGTTTTAACTCTTTATAGGACAAAAAGAAAAACAAAATACACAAACAAACAATAAAAAAGGAAACTATTAGAGAAATATTCATTTTTTTTTCAAAAAATTATTTTTATGTCAAATTTTTGTTAGAAAAAAAATTCTAATAGAAGGACACCCTCTTCTAAAACCTGAGCATAAAATAAGTTACATGAATTAATTCCATTCTCTAAATCTATGATATTCTTTCCAATGCAACTGGCAATAAAGACATACTATATTTATGCCAAAAATGGCTCCACAGCTGTTACTCATTTAGCACCACTCGAGGAGCATGTACAGCTTAAGTACGTGAGTATATAAGTTAAGTACGTGAGTATACGCACGTATAGTGATTATTATGGACGAGAGTAACATTTCTTCCACTAGTACGCCGTAAT
>JAGEOH010000877.1:7500-25000 GCA_032207245.1 Pardosa pseudoannulata | reverse complement strand
TGAACCTTATAAACACAAAATGCATTAAAGTTTTTCTTTGCAATCCTTAGATGGTTTGCCTTAGAGGATACCATAGGAGGAATTGAGGGGGGGGGGGGTTCTGACAAACCCATCCTCTTGTACAGCTTGAACATACTTTTTAAAATTTTAATTATATTGGAAGAAAAATAAGTGTTCTTAAAAAAGTAAAATATATAGTATTACACTTATAAATAGTTTAACTGTTTATAAATGTTGTTTAAATACGTACTTTTGTTTGGGGGTCATAAGTGAAAAACACTTGCATTACTAACTTTCCGGGTACAGAAAATATAAATGCATATATTTCAAAAGAAAAAAATAAATGTAGTACTGCCTTTTACTGTGAGTTTTAAATATCAAAATCGAAAAAAAAATTCATATTTCTCCAAAAATAAGAGAAAAAAATTGTTTAACAGGAGGTTTAGCTGCGAAGCCACTGTCCGCTAAAGGGTTAAAGACTATCAGATTTAAAATTTGGATTTCATACCAGCCTGTGCTAAAAAGCACGTTTCATATAAGTCGTTTCAAATCGCAGAAATATTTCCTTTGATTTGCGGTATATATTTCATATTTTCCACTATGATTTCTCAAAAGTTGAATTAACGTTCCATTTGAAAATTCAGCTTTAGTGAGTAATCGCATGATAATTCAATCAATTTTTCATATTCAATGGTTGTCAGCTCGAATTTGAAAAGTAACTTTTCCTTAACAAATTTTAGTCGCCTTCCCTGGAAATAGTTTGTGCCTTCCAGGTTGGAAAGCTTTGTTTACACAGAAAATGAAATTTAAATTTTATAATAGTAAAGTTTAAAATAGCATGCCTTATATACACGGTGATTATATTTAGCATTCTTGATCGTGATTCATGTTAAAATACTTATATTAAAAGATATCCCTAGGTTTCTGTACTGAGTTTACTTCACTGATAAATCTAAAATATTTCATTTTGGATACTTAATTTTTTTTTTTTTTTTGGTATTTTGGATTATTAAAAACATTTTGAGGTATCCTGTTATTTTAAAGTACGGAGCCAAAATTTTTAATGGTTTAATGGAAATATTTTTAAAGTTACTGTAAAACTAGGCTATCAAACAGTGAAAGTGTGCAAATTAAAATATCATATACTCTTTGATTAAAATTTAGATTTTTTAACTTGAGAAATTCTGAGATAAACAAATATCTAAAATTATGATTTGCTTTCATAAATATAGTCCATCATATGTGGAATTAACATATAATCCATATGTAGAATGAACTGCAATAGCTGTTCCCAAACTTTTTTAGCCCGCATACCTGCAGCTGGATCGGTTTTTTTCCACCTCCTCTGAATCCTCCAGGCTTCACACCCTTCGATCTATTTTACCCACTACAGATGCCAAAATATTCTCAAAGTATGTTGAGGTAAATTATATGATCTATTTTCTTCTTACATACATTTTATTTTTGAAGCAAACAAATTAACTCAAAATGATTGGAAAAGGAAGAATTCATATTTGAAACTATTGAATTAAAGTTTTGTATTATCTTAACAGAGTTAAAGTTGAAAAATTAGGTTCAAAAGTGGATAGATACAATCTCAAGCTTGGAGTAGCGTTTTAATTTGCTTGTAAGTAAGCAAGCGGAGAAAACGCTCGTTCAACAGGCTCACGGATAGCAAACAGACAATTTTTAGAAAGATCCCTATATTTATTAAGACAAGCCGATGCTTCCAGTGGATTCAATCCTTTCATCGGATTTTATTCATAGGGAAACGCGAGTAGTTAATATTACAACTGACAATATTATGAAAAATCTCTATCTCCTTCTTAAATTCTTATTCTAAGTTTTTTTTCTTTGCCTCTCTGCCAATTACACCTTTCCCCTGTACCTATATTGGGAACCTTTGAACGAAAAGAATAATCGTGTAAAGTTATCTAATAATGTAAGTTCAACCAAAAGACTTTGCGAGTCACATTCTGTGTATGTGCTCGTTATATATAATATAGTGTGTGTGTATATGTGTATATATATATATATATATATATATATATATATATCATTTTAGACTCACCTATATATGTGTATATATAGATATCATTTTAGGCTCACATATATATATATATATATATATATATATATATACATATATCATTTTTTGCTCACCTGCATCATATGTGACGAACGTGTGACTTACTATATTTAAACGTGTTTAACATCGCTATATTTAAAGTGACAGTTAATTTAAAAAAAAACTTTTCCATGCGGAGTTCAGAAAAAAGGATCATTGAGTACGCCCCCCCCCCCCAGAGCTCACCTTCCACCAATGCGAGCAGCGCTAAGTATATATATAAGAATATTTATAATACATTATTAGTTTTTATTGTTATTCTTAAATTATCAATAGGACAGTTACACATTTAAAACTGTACATAAATAATTATAACAATAATCAATAGTACAATTGACTATATATTTAATATATTCGGAGAATTTTTTTTTTCAATTATAAATTTTGTGGTTTCTACTGTGGTATGCGATTCGACCCACCGCTTATCTGAAGTGTAGAAAAGTAACAACAAATGAAGTAATTTAGCGAGTAAATGCAAGAAGAAAAATTCCAAGTTTTTTTTTTTAAATGACTATTTCGAAATTAATAAATCTAAGACCTTTCAGTGCAATGCATGAAAAATTAACCGCATGATTTTAATTTCGGAAAATTATAACGGTTATGGCATTGTATGACGGTGTTACAAAAAAAAAATACATTTTTTCCAACTTTCAATTTGAATTTTTCAATCGAGTTAATTAAATAAACGAAAAGTTATTTAAAGTTATTTATAGCATAAAACCATCATTCAGTCAGTAGCACCATTTCTTTTTCTTTATAGCTCACTAAAACATTCTATAATATATAAAATAATATTTTTTTACTTTCATTGATAATATAGAATAGTTTTGCTCTGCAATTTAGACGAAACATTTTTATGATTATTAAGATATTGGAACTAATAGTCATGCAAAATGAAAAAAATATGTATATTTCAGAAGTACTTATAAAACACTCAAGAAGTTTTATTTACGAAAAATTTTAGTGGAAAAAGTTTTTGAACACTCTAGATACTGTTTTTGTTTTTATTGCAAATTTCTTTTTTATGCATAAAAATATTTTAATTTCTAATTTTTTCAATTCTAAGAATTGCGGTACAACTTTTTGCTTCTAAGTATTTGTGAATTTTAATGATTAAAATATTCATTTTTATAATAATCGGAAATTGAAAAAATACTTTTCATTGTTGACTTTAGATTAGACGGCATTTTTCTAGTTTTCATTAACTGCAACCAGAAATTCGTTTCCTTTTTGAGCTAAATTTAAGCGCAGAACAACTTTTAAGTCATCAAAATTGCATTTTGCCATTGCATATAATTTTAAGAAAGTAAACCATTCCTACCTTTCACTCGCAGAAAAAAATATCAGTGGAGTATCCTACTCAATCATAGCTTGCAAGAGATGCGGAAGTGTGCGGATAACGCTACTATCTGGTTTGAATGCGAAACTAGAAACTAGTCGGTGCCATCAGACGGGAGCCTCTAGCGACGCATGCGCAGTAGCGGCTGTGTGACTTTAAACGTCCAATCCACTCTGCAATTTCAGCCGCGGTTCAGCGAGCGGGGGGAAGCTTGTTTTGAAAAGCAACAAATAGCTTAACAAAACATGTTCTCAGCGAGACTTATTTGATTTTCTCGCTTGATGTTCTGATCATTTAGATAGCCAGAAAGTGTTATGTAACAGTGAATAATGTCTTTCTCCTTATGTTCGTTTCTTTATAGGCAAATAGCCACTAACGGTTGAAATCTGATGATAAACTATACCGATGGAATACTACTGAATTTTGAGAGAATGGCTATGCCGCCCTAGCAAGACCGGCTTTTTTCCGCTATAAGCAAACCCTAAAAGTACCGCTTTCCAGGCTTAATAAAAACTGACATACTGCAAAAACATTACAGAATTAAAAAACTGTTAACCAGAAAAATGAACTTATAGTTTAATTCAGAGAATAACATTATAGATTTAAGAAAAATTATTTTATTGAAAAGCAACTTTGCCGCCTTAAGCAGTCGTTTATCTTGCCTACTACGTAGGGTAGGCAAGATAAGCAACTTTGCTGTAACAACAGGGCTGTTTCCTCTAGGCCGCAATTTTGCACCCAGTTAAATCAGTTTGACTGAGGAAATACAATAAGTTAGACGTTTAATCATAACAAACATTTATATCGAAACATGTTGAAGATAATGTTAAACTAAGGAGATTACCTCTTCATCTCTCAATTTTTCAGCATTTTCTTCCAAAATTAATTTTCTTACAATTGCCATTTCTGCAACACAGAGGTTCCCAAACCTTTCTGTCCCGTAGACCATTTACCGGATTTTTCCGTTTTTCTCTAGGCCCTTTTTGTAGCAGTCTATCCCAAACCAGTCAGGTTGTGTATTTATACTCGAGCGTTCCAAAGCAATGAAACTGAGACTAAAGAGCTGATACCTACTTGCACAAGTTTAGAAAATATATTGATATAAAATTAATTTATATGATAATTCTGTGAGTATAACGTGAGTACGTATGCAAAAAAAAAAAAAAATCTGTTATGCATTATGGCATTTACGGAATCCCAAAATTTTATTGATGACGTGCTTTACCCTTCTTTTTCTTTTAGTCATCTCTACCACTATTCTTTATTTTCACAGAGTGTTATTTTATCTTTACTTCACGTTCTTCTTTTTCTGAACCTGATGCGTTTTTTCAATAAAAATTTTCAATTTATTACACATATACTTTAATGTTCCTTTTTAATTATCAGGATTTTTCTAATTAATGTATTGTTAAATTATATAATTTATAATTAAGTTAATGATTCCGGCTCTCTAAGGTGCTGAACTGATGTTGAAAAACTACCAACGAGTCTGCCAATGTTCTTTTAATACGAACATTTTTCTGAATAAACATGCATACCTGTGTGCCTAAAGCCTAGATCCTGAGAATGAAGTCTCAAAAGATCATAACATTTCATTCGCGATTAGGCCAAGGTACGTACATGCATATTCACAACTGCAGAAAACCTCACAGTATTTATGACTGTCATATGGCCACAAAGGTCAGTGAAAACTTAATGTAATGACAATATATTCAATTATATTAAAATACTTTTATAACACAATTCTTTTTCAATACATTATCAAAAGTTATGTTAACAGTGCATTTGCAATATAATCAATATGCACTCAATATAATCAAATGAACAATATACATTGGCATGTTTTTATTAAATGAATATTCTGAAAAAGGAAAAATTTATTGTGGGCTGAATTTAGGATATAATTTAGGATAGTTAAAGTACTCGGAAATGCTGTAAGAAAATCCTTAAACCTGAAAGAAGGAAGCATCTTTTTGAGAAATAAAAAAATATATATCAAAGAAAAAGTGAGCTTTTTATGATATTTACTCAAAATTTGGCGTTCTGAACAATTGGAAAAATTAGATTAGCAATCAGATGACGATCTGGGGAAAAACGTCTCACCTTAAGCATTTTTATTTGGGAGAAAGAAATTCAAAGCTATTTAAAGTTATTTGTGATAAAGAAAATCTATTGCGATACTTCGCTTGAGGACAATATTTGATAGAAAAGTTGAGTCTACATTTTCTAACATGACAACAGCTTTGTGCATTCTTTTAAGTATTATCGCTTCAAACTGCAGTGAGGAAAAAATTTCCAGCACTTATAAAAAAGTTAAATAAAAGAAATGTTTACGCTATTCTTTAGAGCAAGATAAATTCAAACTGTATTTTGTCCCTATAGAGCGATTTATTTTACGGTTTAAGATATCAGTCTACATTAAAAACGTCATTTTTTGCCAAAAAATATTTTTTTTTATTATTTCTTTATTGTAAAATTTCAACTTTTAGGCTTCTAAATCTGTTTTTGTTTTGTTTCTACGGCATTTTAAAGAAAAGTTACAACTGTTTAAACATCAGTGACAGGTGTCAAAACAAAACGGATGTAGCGACTTCGGAACCGGAAGTTGTGAATTTTTTGGACAAAACTTTGTAAATTTTCATGAAGATTAATTTAAACAGTTTTCTAGTATTTTTAATAATTAGCAACTTGGCAATTAGAAAGTTTTGAAGCAAGAAAGTGTGGGGAATTTGAAACATGTATTTTAATTTTTTAATAGTTAAAGTTGCTTTCATAAACTTCAAATACATTTTTCTCAGAACGGTATTTTTAATAAAATGTTGAAACTTGAAATGTGATTTCTCAAAAAGTTCTTAAAATATTTTGTTGAAAATTATTATGAATGCTTTTGATAGTATTTACTAGTAAATGACCTAAAAGCTTTAAATTTGGATAATTTTTAATGATGTTACATTCATAGTTAAATATAAAGGTAATAATAATTAGATAAAAATTCAACGTATATGATTTTGAAGGACCAAAATTTTTTACTAAATTTAAATTAAGCAAACATTTTAGGTGATTCACTAGTTCAGTGTATAAGAAATATGTTGCACTAAAATATATTGAAATAATTTATTAAAAAATTAGACCTTTTGAAAAAACCCGATTTTTTTCTACTAAATTTTCTTCATTTATTAGAAATTTTATAAAAACTTCTCCAGAAATAAATTTTTTAAGTGCAATTCTCTATGATAACATAAAAAATAAATCTAAAAATGTAAAAACATGAACTAGTTTCTACGTTTCATGAAAAAAGTTCTCCGAACGTAGACGGATACCTTAAGCATTGAAACATTAACTCCTTGGTCATAAATATTTAAGTGATACATACCGCTATTGTTTGTGGGAATAATCTATGTAAAATTTTCATTTTTTTTTAAATTTTATTTCTGCTAAATGTGGCATTTTGTAAGTTTGCAATTGTTAAAATATTACAGTAATAGATCAGCTGATGATATGCGACATATAACAACTGCAGAATTTCTCATTTAACAAAATTAATTGGAAAATTTTTGCATACAAACTTTTGCGCTAATAGTAGTGGTATGTCATATTTTAACACTTTAATAATAAATTGGTGTGAATGCGTGTAAAAATTCAAGAGTGTAAATATCCCCCACTTCTAATAATTTCACCTACTTGAAACTTTGCAGATATTTGTAATTTCGATGGCCATACAATAATATGGTATAGTTGATTTGATGATGGGGTGTGAGTTAGTCATAGGGACTCCTCAACAACTAAAAGATCCACATTAGTAAACCTATAGTTTAACCTCATTAGATTTGCCTTAAAGAATCCTGTCCATTTTACTTTGCAACTTATTTTAATACGTTTATATTAGGTCGACCTAAATGTAAGTAAAAAATTAAAAATCCAAGAACCAAAAAATTTCTCCCACTATAGTGGGCCGAACAATGTTTGAATGATTAGGGTGCTTATCTTCGGTAACGGAGTTCGTGGTTTCGAAACCCACTGTGGCATGGATGTTCGTAGCCGTTTGGAATCGGCTTTAAGCTGTAGGTCCCGCTCTCATTACCCCTCGTGTTGCAAAAATGTAGACAATAGCGCTCCAAAATCAAACAGCCTTCTAATGGCTGCATCTATTTGTAATTTTTCAAATGTAATTCTGATAATACAGTATCACCACAGACCTGGTTTAATTATGGACAGAAAGTGGCCATACGGACTCCGCAACAGCTAACAAATTCTAAATCTATAGAGTTTAAGATCACTAAATTAGTCTTGAGTACTATTTATTTTGCCTGATAACCTTCCTAACACGCTTACGGGAGCCGGAGTATACAAGAGATAAACAACTCCTCCCGTGTTTTCACTTTTATCTAATCTTGTAAAATATCATGGACACAGATGTAAAGACAGTTTATGGAACACACGTCTGTGGAACTAAAATTCAAAAGTCAAACCTAGTCCTCTCACCCCAGGCAGACTCACGGTAAAAGGTCGTGTGTCATCCAAATCTTGCAGTTTATATTAAATAAACATTATTAAATACACCATCAACATGTACAACATAGTAACTTCAACTACATAAGAGTCGTAGATTTGAAATGTATTTTAAAACTTGTTAAGAATAACAAATCGAGGGATTTCAACTCACAAATCTTAACAAGTTTGCATTAATGTTGCAGTAGTAGTAATGTGATGAATTACAAGAGTTCCTATTCTTAAATGCAGCAAAATTATAAAAGCCTTAATAAACAAAATAAACTTTTTGAAATGGAAAACTGGTTTCAAACTGAAATGCTGACAACTTTATTATAAATGATATAGAGCAGTGCTCGTGCTCCTTAAACTATGGGTCACGACCTCAAATTGGATCGCAAAACGAAAATTTGAAGTCTCGAAAATTTAATTTAGATGCTCAAGTTTAAAGAAATATGTGTTGTTATACTATGTCACTTAGTACCACATACTTATGTTAATCGACTTTTCCAGTTTTAATGTTTACTAAATCCACATATCGATGGACTCTGAATATGTTTCAAGCCCACAGTGTTAAATCTAGCATCCAAATTTAATTTGCTACGCATCTGTTTTAGTCCAAAAGTTTGATACAAGAATAATCTCATAGAAACATGATTTTCTACCATTAATTTCTGTATGTATGATACAAATCTTGACATTGTTTATCAATGAAATAAATTTAGGGCAAATCATTTTTATGTTGTTACAGGTACTTCTCACTTTTCGATCGAGTTCCGTTCCGAGGACTACATCGTTAAGAAAATTTATTCGGTAAATGATGAGCGTATGCCTGGAGTATGGAAGCGTTATAAAATTATAAGAATTCTTGAAAAAACTTCAAATTTATTCATTAAAAATGCATGTACATATTTATTTGCCTGTAAAAGTTCTAAGTAGGAGAAGAAGACTATCATACAAAAGTTGTACCATCAAGGGAGAAGATCCTTGGTGTAACAGTCGAAACTCATTAAGAGTGGTTTGTATTCTTCCTATTTTTTTCTTGGTAGATTTCTCTAAACTAAAACTAAACTCCTTGGCACAACAGCCCAACTTGAGGACCAAAGCCTACGGTGCCAATCTGCTTTCAAGGTAAAGGGCCCTGGGGTGCGAAGCATATGTCCCTTTTAGTTGGTCAACCTTATGCTAAACCCCCATTGTTTAGTTCCCAAATGTGCTTGGTATAGCTTGGCTACCCACTGAAGGGATGAATGGCAGAGTCAACTTTACCCAGCCCGGGGATCGAATATCGGACCTGTGTCGTGGGACTGAGAAGAGATTTTTCTAGAGCGCCTTAAAAGTTAACACCTCCCACGTTTAAATTTATTAAAACGTTCGGTATTTGGATCCAGGGCTTCAAGTTCCAACATAGCCCTTTTAATTTTAGAGAACATACCAGCTATCATTAAGAGCATAAACTTCAGTTTTTTCTTTTTTCAAATACTGCAGAGCTTCTAACTCATTAGATCCTACTCGCTTAGATCCTTAGTTGCTTTCCCTATATAGATACAATCCTGTAATTCATTATTATCTTCCACTTGAACATCTTAATTAGGAGCATTGGCAAAGCCCGTAATTTCTTAAATTACATCAGGTTGTTCAAGTTTGTCAAACGATTTGATGTTCTCGAAACTTTTTATGTATTTTATCTATATACCTAGCATACACCTGTCACTTCTCCTATATCAATTTATTAATTTTAATACAATCTAAAATGTTGTATTTCAAAGATTCCCTGAAGGGCAGGTTAAAACTTGATTAGTTGTAAATAAGAGTGGTCGTTAAACGAATAGGTTCTAAAAGGAAGAGTATTTGTATTTTATATTTAACGCATTCTGTGCGGGTACATTTCGCAGAGGATCTGTACCGGGAGCGGGCGTTTTGCGCGTAAATTTAATTATTCAGTTAAATCTCAATAGATCGAAAATTATTTAATTTTTTAACCACCTTTTCGTATTTTACATTGAAATATATGAACAAATATATAAATAGAAATATATAAATAACAACCATAAGATTTTTGTAAACAAGAAATGTATTTTTAACGGATAAATTTATAATAGCATCGTAGATATGAAAAATCAAATAGAAATAGTAGTATATAGTTTTAATTTTTTCCGAATTATGGTATAGATAAACATGTTTACATTATAAAAAAATGAAAAGAGCAATCCTAAAACTAATAATGTAAAATCTAGCTTATTTGTCTAAATTTATCCAGAACCTATGTAGTAGACAAGAACATTCGGCCTCATTTTCCTGTATATACCGTTATTTTTGTACCCACAAACAAACCATACTGTTACACTAGCCCGTACTAGTACGTAACCCTCGCTCAAGTATCAATCGTGAGAAAACGTACTAGTACTTGTTCCGCATACAATATGTTAATATCAGGAGTAGTGAAAATATCGATGACAAAATGTGTCATGATTGAAAAAAGTTTAAGAAGTGCGGCTTGGAAGTAATGGCACGCACAAATAGTACTAACTTTGAGTGTTTATAGGAATATTTGCAATAGATTAAAAAGACTGTGGCAGAAATGAGGAAGATTGAAACGTGAAAATGATGACAGCTGAGCATTTTGTCTGGTGTGTTCGATCCGAAAATAATCTTACAGATTTAACAAGTTTGAGAGGGGAAAATGGTTTTGCTTGGAAAGGTATAACACTTGGTGTGCTTTCAGGTGTAACAGTGAATTACGGTTCTGGCAAGTTTTGCAGCCATTTTCGAGGAGATTATGGAAAGAAAAGCAATATCAAACCAGCCAGTCTTAATCCCATTGTGAGAGCATCAGGTGTTTCAGAAAGACAATTTGAGACACAAATTATGCGAAGATGAAATAATCTAGCTGTAATTTTCTTCTCTTTTGCTTCAGAAATTCAGTTTTCATTATTCTTTAAAAAAACAAATGAGAGATTTGTCGTTTAATTCTTGTTTTCTATATCTTTTAACATTTACTTTATTATAGTGTGAAATTGTTTTATAAAGAGGGTTCGTTGTATGTTTATGCCTATGTGATTCATACAGCAACATGCTATGTTTAATACAGACTAAAAAATAAATTTTGTATTATAGTATACAGATAAAATATATTTAGGTTTTAATCAACGTTTATTCATTAATAAATGAACTAAAAGCGGTACAGTACTGATTTCATATTTCATAGGTTGAAATGACTTTATTCCACTGATTTTATTAAAGGATTAATGATACTACTTTTAAGTCTTTATTTTTTATTGTTCATCCCCATAAATGAAACTATTTAATGTTTGACTGACGCAAATATCGTGCAGGGTGTACTTTACCTCTATGGATTTTTCAACTATCTGGATTCACTCTGAATGCCATCCCATAAGATAATTTTGGATGTTGAATCAGCGATTATTTAACTACGAAATATTAACCCACCTCAACTGTGCAATGATGCAAGGCTATCTGTAAAAAAACATTTGCTGAATGTAACAAAAGCAACTATTTTCACTGGACAAGCAAAGGACATCTAATAATACTTGAAAGCTTCAAGAAACCTGTCCAACGGTGAGTGCCAAAGATGGCCAGTGGAATATAATAATTAAATATAATTAATGAAAAAAGGGATTTCTTTTTCATCAGTTAATATTTAGATTGCAATATTTTCTTCCTTCTGACTCTTCATTTCTTAACTGTTTGTATCTCAACAACCCTGAATTGATAAACATTTATTCAAATGTTAGAATACATCATATTAAGCATGTAAAAATAATTTAAGAATTCCATACATAAAAATAAAAATGTATTGGAAAAATAAGTGTATTTTTTATCCCCCCCCAAATACTTATTTTTCATAAGTTTTGAAAATTACACAAGAGGTTATCTCTTCGTTAAAAACTTTGAAACTACCTGTGTAAAAAATCTATTTGATAACTCAGGGTTTTTTTTTAAACCTTTAACTAATGTGAGAATATTTTGAGAGATCAAATTATCTCTCGCTGTTCATTTCACTTAATGAAGTCGATGATGGCCGAATGAGTAGAACAATGCTCTTCGGTACGAGTTCAGTTCGAATCCTACTGATGATATAAAGTTCTTAGCAATTCATTTTCTCCTTTATGCTGTAGGTCCCAGTTTCATTAACCTTCGTATTGCAAAACTGTAGACCGTAGTGCTCTAAACCAAACCACCGGAACTCGTGGGTTCGAATCCCACTGAAGACATGGATGTTCGTAGCCAGTCGTAATCGGCTTTAAGCAGTAGGTCCCGAACTCATTAGCCCACGTGTAGTAAAACAGTAGACCTTGCCATTACTTTGCAACGTGGTGATTTTTGCAGCTTGCTGCAGGTAGATAGTGCGAAAGTCACGGATCAATTATAATTTAGAGGGGTGAAAATATTCTGGGAAGAAATCTCAGACAGCCCAACAGCAGTTAAACGTTGATTTGAAAAATCCAAAGTTTGTTTCTGTAATAATCGTGTTTATCTGATTAAGCAGTAAATAAAATTTAAATATAAAAAGTAAAATTGGTACCACTATATGCTTTGGATTCTGTGGGCAAATTGTGTTCATTGCATTGCTACAGGATAAAAACAATCTGTAAAAATGGTCTTTTAAAGATCGCTGTGGAAGTGACATTAATTTTAGTGCATGTTGCAGACATGTATCATGGGGATACAATGGCACCTTAAAAAACTATAGGTGAGACCGGAGCTAGTTGTTATACTGAGTCAATAGTTAAAGTTTAACTGCCAGTAGAAATGCACTTATATCCCGCTAGATGATGACACTAATTATGATTTCTTCATATGGCATAACTCAAAAGCGATAAACCTTAAAATGTTGAAATTTTGTGTTTAGGACTACCATAACATCTAGTTGTGCACCTCCATTTTGTAATTATTGCAAACCATGATCGAATGGGTGGAGCATTTCTCTTTGGTACCAGAGTTGGCAGATTGAAATCCCAATGATAGTATAGATATTCATAGCCATTCGAAATCCGCTTTCAGCAGTATGTCCCAGTCTTTAGCCTTCGTGTGGCAAAACAGTACACCGTAGTACTACAAACCCAATGAAATGAAATCTCCACCGTTCACTGGAAAGACTGCATTAATAAGGAGATAGCTCCTGTGAATGGAACATTTATCAATTCGTAATTTTTTTCTAAATTGTATTTTTTTTTCTTCTAGGTGAAACCCTTGAAGATATCTGTAAACTGTTGTACCACAAAAAGGCTTGGATTTTCCTTTAAGGGATGAAAAACTAAGTTTTGTGCAACGATATGTGATCTGTATGATACTGTTTACATCTATCAGTGTAAAAGTTGTTACTGAGTAAAAGGTTGCTCTGAGTAAAATATAGTTTTATATTTTTTTAATCTCATATTTGGAACAACGAAGGAAATTATGTTAGTATAAAGTCAGGGGAATCATTTCTGGGAGCTATAAAAGAAGCAATGGTAGGATGTTCATTTCGAAAGTCGGTAATAAATTTCACGACATTCCAGAGAGATTTTGCAATAGATAATAGCTCTGGCCATTTACAGAAAATAATTTTGAAAATTTCTTGTTACCACTGGGAATTGATAGCTCGCAGTCCATGGATCCAAGTATTGGGCAAAATGTTGTAGAAATACATACAACGGTGATGTAACAGCAGGAGATCCTACTGCTTCTGAAGAATTCCCTCTGCATTGAAAACAGGTGCTTCTATATCAAAAGTAGATCCTTTTTACACCAAACTGGAATTAGCTCCATGTTAGCCCCCAACAGAAAGGAAATCGGTTCGCAAGAGAAAATTTGGGGGTAAAGTCTGTTTTGAGAAAATTAGAATTTTTTTTTTTTTTACAAACTGCAGCAGAAGAAAAAGTTTGAAATATGAACCTTCAAAAGAAACAAAGAAAAAAGAATTCTAAGCAGGTTTATTCAGATGAAGATAACGAGGGCTGCTTCTGCAAAGAATGTGAACTCCCTACGAAAATTTCCAGACCACCACCATAGTTCCGATGTTGATATTGTTCAAAATCAGTTGATGATCATTATGCAAATTTGATGTTATATGGATAAAAATTATAAAGGCCGTATCACACGAGACGAAGGTACGTACTAACAACTCGAGCAGCTGTTTCGTATTGCAGTCAGGTGAAAATCTCCGTGTGACAGAGCATTTTCACTTGTTTGCAGCAAGTAAGTCGCTCGAAACCGTTGTCAGTGCGCATATTCCTCTCGTATGGTAGGTCCTTTACAGTCCATCGAAATCGCTTACGAAATTAAGTACATATGTAAAGGCTAAGTATTACTTTTTTTCAATAAAATTTCCAAACTAACAACATAATATAAAAATATTGGTTTATTCCTCTATAATTTCTATGCAACAAATTACCCCATCCGATGTAACAATATGCCCCAAAAAAAACATTTACATAATTATTAATGATTGAAATAGTGTTAATTTAATCGCTTTTAAAAAAGTTATGAATATTCAATAATTAAAGTATATGCTCGCTTAAAGATAACACTTTTAATAGTTTCTTTCTAAAAAAAAATTGCAATATCTTAACTTCGTTCTCCCTTGGTACAGAAATAAAAATCTATAATAATGAATTCTACAACTGAATTACTAATGCAGATGTAAGGTTGAAAAAATAATAACAATGGTTCGAGGATTTCTACATTATGAATTATTTTCTTTAAAAATCGTTAATATTGATAAGTTAAAAACTATTTTACATCACTAAAACATCAAACATATATAACTGATAAGGCAGTTCAAATAATGTCAGTAATCATAGTATAAATTCTGTTTTTTTATATGAATGTCAATAACAAAAATTTATTGAATGCGGAAAAAAAATATTTCCAGTCTCCAAACGAACAAGGGCGGCCAGTATGCAAAGCAGACATCTTACCCTTGAACCATCAATGCATATTGGGAATCCGGGTTTATTGTAATTCGGGCTAAAGAATAGCAACGGCTCGATAATTTATAGAAATTTTGAATTTCTTAATAAACCCTCGATATTTATAGACAAAGGGCAGTTCATCAGTACTCCGAGAGATTTTCTTTCTTCTGACACCTCATTTATTAAGATAGACTTTTTTCTGGCCTCCTATAAAAACATAATCATAAATATTGCATTAAAAAGGAATTCAAACATCCTAAAAACTAAATTTAAAAGAAATTAGAAAACTATTGTTGAAGCAATAACTACGTTGCTTTCAAAATAATTGGAAGGTGAATTTCACGTTACCTACTATTAAAGAGTTAACTGGGATAGATTTATTTTTTGTTAATAAAATTCTAAACTTTTATTTTGTTCATTTTGATATTGTAAGGTTTTCAGAACGTGTTTGATATGTATAGTGAAAGAAATGCACTCTAGCTGTAGGACAAATACCTGTCTATTCAATTAGATTTGATTCATCCATTGAATCATAAGGTTATATTCACTGCATGATTTTAAATACATTAGTTTCAATGATGACATACCTCTGATACGCACTGGTACTTGCGTACCGGTTCTTAAAATATTCAAAGTTCCACTTATCTGTATTTCAAAAACCGAAATTGCTGTTAGACTGGACAAATAGTTTTTTTTACTGTAATGATTTTTCTTTCAGCACCGTAATTACTTATTAATCAGCAATTCATTGAATATGTTTGTGGTTTAAATTATTTTGACAGAAAAAAAAAAGAAAAACGCAAAAAAAAATCATTAGTTTTAAAAGTAACTTAAATGTTTACTAGTGAAAAATTAATTAAAAAGGATAATTAGAAAATAGTAATTTAATACTTATGAAAATGAGTAATCGTTTATATTTCATTACGAATGTTTTATTAAAAAAAAAAAATATTTAAGCGCACCGGTTTGAGGATGATTTGAAATCCATCACTTATTAATTCTAAAAGTCTTTTAGTAAATCAAAAACGTAGGAATATTAAAAATCATGTAATCAGACTTTGAAATTATAGAAGGTACTTTTCAAAGTTACACATCCGTTATCTTACTGTCGAGCAATATCCAGCTGAGTATTATACCCTTCCTTATTCTGAGGTTACCAAGTGCATCTAATGTCAAACTTAGGATTTTCACAGCTGAGACCGAAAGATAACAATAAGAACTTGTCAAACTAATGTAACATTTCTTAAATGCTGGTGGCACTTCTTCATTGCAAGTGTTCGTAATAAAGCGGAGGAAGATAAATGCAAGTGAATTATACAATCCTTATTTTAAAACGAATTACTATCTTTGTTCAGCGAAGTTTGCATTTTTGAGCTTCTTGTCATCCAACTATCTCACGATAGGTTGCTTCACTTAGTGGGCCAAGTCATGCTTAACACTTGCATTATTCTCAAAGTTCTAGTTCAGTTAACTACATTTAAGTCGGCAGCTCTTACGCCAATATTTATCTCTAAACCAAACAATTCTCTGAAGTTTTTGTTGAACTTAACAGTTTTGCTTTTCACTTAGCAAGTGTGCGATTATCAAAATTTTTACGGTCCCTACCTTATCTGATTGTACACTTCGTTTAAAGGAAAGAATGTTTAAATTACAACTGAAATTTTTCCTAAAGCAGCCCAGCTGCAAACTATAATCATGAGACTTGATTCTTTTTCAAGGCCCTTTCAGAGGGAAAGGCTAATTTATCAATATGAGAGGCTTTTTGTTACCATTTTTATAAATTTAAGACTCAACTATATATCAACATTTTTTTCATATTCAATAAATATAAAGATAATTGAACATGCTAATTTACCGATTTAAGTTTGATTTACAGGCATGTAAAATCTACAGTTTTCTGTAGCTACCTCCCAAAAGTTAATTTTATACAGTCCTAAACTGTAAAGTGTACCTCTGAAAGAATACTATTTTTTCATCGTTGTATAGGACGTCCATGCAAAAACAAAAAAAGTTTCTTCTTAGAAACTGCACAGAAGACGGAAAACTAAATACACATGCCTTACAGTGAATTTAAACATGGATTTAAATTCATTCCTTGAAAAAAAAAATTGACTTCCTATCGTACATGCATAACAATGCATCTTCGTTTCCTCATAGTTTCTGCAATGTTCTGAAGCGAAGTCAGTCTGATACCTGAGAATAACATGTATTGAGTACACAAATATTAAGATCTTTTCAAATGGATTGCAAAGGATATTTTTCTTAACTCTTTGCACTCCTTAGTCGAGTGTAACTCGACATCAGGTTTTAATATGAGCTTCTTTGTTGGGTCTCTCTCAACAATTTGTTCAAATCCCAACTATTAGATGTTCAAATAGAAAGATACCTGGAGGAAGCAAACAAACCATTTGTGTCTGTGTGTGCAGCATTCAATACTACAAATAAAACAGGCTTTTAATTGAATTTGTCTTTTCATTTATTTAAATTGTTCTATCTTTTTAGTTTAAGAATATATTAAATAAAACGTTCAGAAGTGTTGATAACGGCTGCTAATAAAATTAAAACAATTTGGAGTGTTAACATGTCTCAAATGTTCTGTGTAGGAGTATGTTCTATGTAAGATACAGT
>JAGEOH010000877.1:0-2500 GCA_032207245.1 Pardosa pseudoannulata | reverse complement strand
AGTGAATTTTACCTCCCTAGACCTCTGTCTTGACAAGAGAGGTAAAAATTCGTTTTAGAGATGAGAGGTTTCTGCCTAAGGTTAAACTGAAGTTAAACCCACTCTCTTTCGGGTGGGTAATTCCCTTTAAGAAGTTTTACCTCTCTTACCTCCCAGCGAGTCTAGAGAGGTTTTTTTTTTTGCCCCTAAGAGAGGTAAAATTCACCTTTGAATTAAGATGGATTTAAGAGGTAAAGGTTAAGACCTTCCCCTCCTTAGAGAGGTTTTACTTGATTATCTTCATAAGAGACTCAAACTAAGACATAAAATTTTGCAAAACCCGTCCGTGTCGTCCGGCGGAGAGAGGTGAAAGAGCCTCACAGGGTTGTACCCCGCAGGTCCAGAGAAGCGGGGCACAACCCCGGAGTTCGATCATCACTCTCCGCCTTCGTCCGCGCAGGGGTTTTAGGGACATCATTCAAACGTGATTGTCAAAGGGAGCCGAAACAGGAAACCTATCATTATTAGGCTTGTGCCAACAACACTTTGTTTTCGCAGGTATTCGAACCCAGAGACTCACAATTCTGAGTCGACCTCGCGCTCTTACCACTCGGCCAAAGGAGGCCGTGGCAGTTTAGTCTTATTACATCTATTTGAAGTTTGAATAATCAACATGACAAACAAAAAAATTCTGTGTTTGAAGGGGAGGATATGGAACTCTAACAGAGTGCTGAGTACCCACACACCACTGTGAAATATGTTCATTTTACTGTGGATTCGAAACATCTAAACCAAGAATTTTCCTTTTCCATAAGATTTTATTTTTTTTATAATTCTCAAATTTGGGGAATCGAACCAACAGACTCGCTACTTTCAGTCCTGAGCTCTAACCACTCAGCCAAAGCGGTCGTGGAAGTTTTTTCTTATTAGTTCTATTTGAAGTTTGTTGAATCAATGTTCAAACAAAATCTTCTGAATTTTTAAGGGCTTGTAAAAATCAAACATATACATATAGGGAGGTGCCGAACTTCTTCATCTTTCATTTTTCCCTCTCATGATCCAAGGATTTATATTCTGCTACTGCGGGGAATCGAACTTGCAGATTCAGTGTTTGAAGCGTCGTGCTGCAACCACTAAGCCAAAGAAGGCCACAACAGTACAGACTTGTTAGGTCTATTTGAAGCTTACTGAACCAATGTTCAAACAAAAGCTTTTCTATTTGGTGGGGGTATATGAAATTCTGATAATAGATGCAGTTTCTTACTAAAGTTATTATAATTATAGTCCTTTTGTGTACTTGTGGATGACTGCAGCACATCTTTCAGAGTTTTAGTCCAAATTGAATTTTTTTTTCTCCAAACTCGGAAAAAAAAGTGGGATGTAGTTGTACAGTTTACTGTGGACAAGAATTTATAATTATCGGATTAAAATGTCTCATCCAAACAGTATATTAACATTCAGTTGATGCATTTGACAAGGTATGTCCCAGAAGTAAGGAGGAAAAAAAATGCTTATTGAGATTGTTTAGAAACAGGACAGGAAAGACTAATAGTATCTAAAGTTTCCAAGGATGGTTAATAACTGAAAGTTTGATGTTAAATGCAGCTCCTTTTACAACCCAGTGTTCAGAAATTTTTAGCCCATTTTTTGAAAAAAGAAAAAAATTAACATCCTTGTGTTAATTTATTTATAAATAACAAATACTATACAGTTAACATTAGCTTTCCTTTCTTACCAGCATCTTAGTTATTAGTCTGTATTCAAACCTCAAAACAATGTACTTTACAATAAATAATCAAATACATTTTAAAGAAAAATAACTAAAAAGCTGACCTAACTATCTAGCAGAATCTTTCTTCAAGTCTCCCAACCTTCACAACTAGAACTTATTTAGAAGGGGGAGGGGGAACCCTGCAGTCAAATATATTTTATAGATCTTGAATATGAGAATTCAGCTAGAATAGTGCTATGGCAATTGATAAAAACATTTATTAAACCAAACTCAAATTCATTTTGAGCTTGGTGCATTAACTTATAACCTCTTAAATTTAGCAAATTAAATGACAATGATTCACAACAGTTTATCATCAATAATTAACAATTAACTAACAGCCTATTTTTTTCTGATCCTTTCTGCAGCTGTACTTCAAATATGTCATTTTTTGAAGAGATACAAAATCCACTTATTACAAGTAGCTTATCACCTTTAAAGTTTATGAATATGCCATAAAAGGGATAAAATGAAGTAGTATACCCATTATGAAAGTTTAAAGACAGGTACCTAGAACTAAGCAAACAATATAAAAATGTATTTCCCCTAAGAGTGAGCTGTAAAATGAAAATGTTTCACCACTAAGATTAAATATTGAGTGTCAAGAATCAAAAACATGTGAAGTTTTATTAAAAGAAATGTATGTAATTTTTTCAAAAACTACTACATGGTCCATTAATGAAGATAAAATACAGTTCTTATTGCTTTGTGAAAAATGTAGAAAACATTTTCTTTAAATTCTCATTCTTT
>JAGEOH010000876.1:0-25000 GCA_032207245.1 Pardosa pseudoannulata | reverse complement strand
TTCACATAAAAATTAAATTTTCAAATAAGGATATAAGATTTAAATTTACTGAGTATCTTTGAACAGAATTTACAGACTTTTTTTTTATAAATCGCTAGCACGATATTAAATGTACTTAAATTCCTCAATAAATTTATTTGTAAGAAATAAATATCATGCATTATGTAAATAAAGTACCTTCGCTTAAATGTGTATAAAATAATGCAAAAATGATTTGATGAATCTGAAAGGTCAAAATATGTTCAATATTAGGCCATGGATGGACTTTCTGCCATCCATGGGCAGGAAAATATCCTATAATTTAGAGACATGTGTGACAAATACTTGTCTGTATTAAATTACTAACTATGGTGAAATATTGGAAATAGAAAAGGATTGATTTTGATTGATGCATATTTAAAATTTAAATTTTAAAAAATGATTCAAAATGATTAAAACATAAGCTTGTAAGAAAATGAACACTCATTCTCAGTCAAAGATTTTGCCAATACTTTCTAAAAATGTTGTCCTAAACTTTTTGAAGGTGTTTTCACATAGACATTTAGATTAAATTTAAACCAATTTTAATAAATTTTATTTTATAAAGCTGGAAATTTGTCATTGATATATGCTCCACGTGTAAATGATTACCGCTGCCGTTAAAAATGGATTCCGGTTTATAAATACCATGCAATCAAATGAGAAACTCGTGTTGTTGAGGGAGTGCACATTTGGCCTCGACTGGAGAGACGGCCGCGTAAGCACGAGAAAGCGGGAAACAGCTGTCTGCGCGGGCTTTCTTTTGGGAAAACTTCTTTTAGCTCGGATCTGGAAGCTGGAAGCCGAGGCGGGACGCTGCTTGCTTACCACGTGGGTAACGGAGGGGCATTCTCTGTGTTTTTATACCGCGGTTTAGATGATGATGCAATATGTTGTTTGCGTAAACGCGAGAGACTCGCCATGGATACCGGCTCGATTGCCTTCAGCCGCGCGCCCCATCTTCAATTTTCGATCCCAGTTTCGGTTTACTGGCGCACTTTTGCTTCTCAGCCATGGAGCTTAACCAGAGGCGTAACGGCTAATTTTAAGTCTTTTGCGCCAAGTTGCGAATCAGGAATCTTGGACTTTACGCGCTCGTCTAGTTAGCATAAAACTCGGAAAAGGACATAGCATATTTCAGCCACGCTTGGTTGGATAACTTTCAACTTGAATCAGAGCTAAAATTTGCAAGATTTTCTCCAGACTAACACTGTTGTCTGTTACGCGACACCCAGGAAGTATTGAATGCAGACTGCCCAAAAAGTTTTGTTGATGGCAATTTCCAATGATACAGGATAATTTCTCAAAATAATTAGATTCGTGTATATGTCTTGTGAAATCATAAACAGAGGGGAAGTTGAAATGTTTTCAGAGAACGAATATTTCAATTATTGACATTTGTTAGATTGTGATAGTCCGTGTAAGCATTAATTAGTGACCCTAAACGGAAATATCATTTGTCGGTGAAGATTTCTTTTTATATATATATAGAAAAAATACCAGATGAGTTTATTGAACAGTCATAAACTTAACATAAATTGAAGAAAATATGGAAAATCTGTGCTTTATATACTGAGATTTGACTTTATCTTCATTTGTCATTTTTTCTGCAGTAATTCGGGAAAGTTGTGTAACTCACATAATATTTTAAGCTTAATAAATAGTTTAATATTTTCTCAGACATTCTAAGGTAACATTACAGATATGTAACTTACAGAAATAGGTGAATATTTTTAATACAATTTTGGATCGTTCTGATCCAAATAATACACAATCGGAAACTCTCTCAATTTGTAAAAAGATTGGTTTGGGTTCTGATTAAGAGACCTGCGATCGATTTTCAGCAATATGAGGGCTAATAAAACTAAATAATTTAGTTTTGTGAATGGAATTTTTTGTTCCCAAACCAATGCTAGTTTACGATTTGCCCATGAAAGTCTGGCTAGATTCGGTTATTATTAGGGGTACCATAGATCATAGCTGCAAAATAGATATTTTAACCCTTTGCTTGTCCTGTACATCACGTGATATACATATCTAAAGCATTATGCGCCTGTATAATACATATACACAATGATATAAAATCTTGTATATAGATGTATAATCTTATGTATCACATGTTTCACATGTGATATATAAGCATATAAAGCATTAGATGTGTGTATGGGGTGTACAGTGAAGGCAAAAGGTAATGGTAGCAATAATTAGATAGCACTTTGCGATAGTACACAATCGGAAGCTCCCTCAATTTGTAAAAAGATTGGTTTTTGGTCTGATTAGAAGACTTATGATCGATTTTCAGCAACATGAGGGCTAATAAGATCGTAAAGTAGGAAGAAATGTGAATGTCTAAATACTGAAGTTTACTTATTTATTCTTAGATCAGATTATTTTATCGGTTGTAAAGTCTAACTTACATTTATTTCTAAAACCATTGCCAAAAATTGATACTTTATTTTCTTACAAACTGTATTTTATTTACATGAATATCATAAAAAGAGCAAACAAGTTATCGACCAAACAACCTGCATAGCGAAAACTTTTATCTCGTATTAGTAATAACCTCCGAATTGCCTTTGTAACATGCTTGTTACTGTAGCTAATCGAACCAGTGGAATGAACTACTTGCGTCATCAAAGTGACACTACATGTTATTTTGCACTTATTCAGCTAAAAAGTTAATACTTCAGCTATCCGTTGCAAGTTAGCTGGTTTGGAAGAACTACGAGTAGTGAAAGTTGATAAAAGGTTTAAACAGCAGGAGTGTGTCGAAAGAAATATAGTCATTAGAAAAGGGAAAGTCAGGAACAAAATTGGATGTCCTAACCATAAAAGAGCTCTTTTAACATCTAAAGTAACATAAAAGACTAGTTTTAAGAAACTACCAATAGTTGTGGGATACTTCGGTGATAAAAGAAAACTCTGACAGACTAAGAACAAATGATTCGATAAATACAGAACGAAACTTGCCACTTTGCACTTAACATATAAAAAAGAAGTAAATGAAAACTACTCAAGCTGACCAAATGAAATTTTTCGCCTGGAATTCTTATTAGTCGATCACTTCTACCGATGAATCATGTACCAAACAATGACATACAATACGGACAGATCTTCGAAAGTTTAGAAGGTCAAACTGGTCATCACAACTGAATCAGCGAATATCAATGGGTGGGTTAAGCATTCTGTTCTCACTTTTCTTTCGAATGACAATGCAGGTGTAAAAATGTCAAATATAAGCCCATTATTCTGACAGCTCAGTTCAAACTGGAAGTAAGGAACAAGATCAGATTTGGCGTAGGTGTGCCATTTCATGGCACTCAGGTGGTCCTTTGGCTGTTTTGAAAGGGCGTGATGCAACCAAGATATTTATGGACAGGGTCATATGCATCCATTTGTGTAGATTAGTGAACGTGCATAGAATTGAGTAGTAAAGTCGTGCTCTCCATGAGTTACTAGCAAAATACGGTTGACATTATAACTACTTGTAAATAGTATTCTCTGTTTACATATATTTTCACCCTTTTCACTCCACCCAAAACGGCAAACGGAAATACATGACACCATAACTCTTCCGTTTAACAAAATAATTTATTGCAATCAAATCAGTCACAAAATGAAAAAAAAAAAAAGACAATCCAGGAGCTTACTTTAAGTTTGGAGCTAATTCTAAACGTTACCTTATCTTGTTTACACCATTTTAAATGCTGTTGACTCAAGAAATGGTAGTTGATATAACAGGTAGAAACTTTAAATATTTTCGTTTCTGTTACTATTTTTTTTTTTCAAGCTTATACATCTTGAAAGGCATTTAAAAAAATTTAGTATGTACCAGCCCATTCTTTAATTCTCTGTTCAATATCTCCTCTATAATAATAGTCTAAGTTATCTGTCCGTCTGTCCTCGAATTTATGAAGCGGTTGGACCTGGAATGGATAGAGGCAGCCATCTTGGATTTTTGATGAGTTAGGGTTAGCAAAACTCAAAGTGAGTAAAGTTTATCTTCTCCTAAACTATCGATCTGATTCTAAAATAAATTGGTATAACTATGCTTCATATCACAGAGAAAAATACTGTCCTCTTTAAAACGGTCGAAATCCACCCCTTCCTCTTATTTCGAGCGTTTAATACCAATTATTTCAAGCGCTATTTTCTCCGGTTTGAACAGGCGATTAAATTTATCAATTTATCAAATAATAAATAGGTAAAAATAACATTTTGTCTATCATTATGACGGCATTCCTTTAACCATCTCATTTAATCATTTCTTATTTTAAATTATTTAAATATCGTCTGCATTATTTTCGTAAGTTTTATCACTAAACTTAGATATTACGTAAATAATTTTGTTTTATATTTGGCTTAAATAATAGATTAGGTACACATGTGATAATTTTAAATTTAATCATGGATTATATTTTTGTTGCAATGAAAATTTTATCACTAGTATTAACAACAAATTCTATCTACCTCCAGGGCGTAGTGGAAACGATAGTTTCATTCCTTTACTTCCATTAATTACTGTAGCAAAAAAAATCAGGAAGAATTTAACGATCATTTCGACGTAGCTAAGAAAACTTCGAATTCTGTTTTTAAATGAATTCAACGTGATTCTAAACTGCATTCACAGTATCGGGAAACTTTAGAGGAGTATGAAGATAAACAAATTATTGAGCGTGTACCAGATAAATCACAGGAAAAAAAAAAGCATTTTTTTACCTGCCTAAAGAATTTTACGATTCTGGAAAATTAAAAATTTTACTGAACCCGTCATATGACGGGTTATATGCTAGTAACACAAGAGTTCTGTAAAAAGGCGCATTTTGACATTTAACCTTCAGCGCCAATTATCTTTAATTGTACCGAAATTTACTTGTATGCATTCTTTCCTTCTTTGACGTAGCCCCTGATGCTTTTTAGCTGTCGTTTCCTGGACTGATCATTTACCTATTTGCTTTGAGATAAACGTCAACAATTCCTTTAATTAGGCACAGAGAATTATGACACGGAAGTAAACATATTTTCTGATGAAAAGCTAATTAAATTGATTTTAGAACATTTTGTGATAATACGCGAAGTAATTTAATTTGGCATAAACGGTAGTTTCCGATGAATTTCCTTATCTTAAAAAGTTCCTTGGTTATTAAAAATTTCTAGGAGTGTGATGGCAATTTGTATGTTTAATATCGTAAAAGGTTTCAATAAAGTAAGGAAAAGTTACCTATTTTTCGTAAAATTGTTCTAAGAAGTCTAATAGCATTTTGGAATTTTTTTTTCTAAAAATTTAAAATAAGGAGAAACTATATGTAGAGGCAATAAGTTAAGGACAAAAGTACAAAAGAACCTTGACTTTTTTAGACGATCGGAACTGTAACTCCCCTTCCAGTAATCCGAAATTTGTTTAATAATAATAAATTTCAAATCGGTATTAATCTCTTTTCGGTACTAAAAGTGGTTTTTTTCTTTTTATCTGAGATTTATCTGGTACACGCTCAATAATTTGTTTTTCTTCATACTCCTCTAAAGTTTCCCGATACTGTGAATGCAGTTTAGAATCACGTTGAATTCATTTAAAAACAGAATTCGAAGTTTTCTTAGCTACGTCGAAATAATCGTTAAATTCTTCCTGATTTTTTTTGCCACAGTAATTTATGGAAGTAAAGGAATGAAACTATCGATTCCACTACACCCTGGAGGTAAATAGAATATGAATATGCAACAAAAAATAATCCATGATTAAATTTAAATTATCACATATGTACCTAATCTATTATTTAAGTCAAATATAAAAGAAAATTATTTACGTAATATCTAAGTTTAGTGATAAAACTTACGAAAATAATGCAGACGATATTTCAATAATTTAAAATATGAAATGATTAAATGAGATGGTTAAAGGAATGATGTCATAATGATAGAAAAAAATGTTATTTTTACCTATTTATTAAGTGATAATAAGACAATGTTTTTAAACTATCGCATTTTCACATGCCTTATAGCCGAAAGATGGCCGAATAGTTAGGGTGTTGGCCTTCGGAACCGGAGTTCGTGGGTTCGAATCCCGCTATGGCATGGATGTTCGTAGCCGTTCGGAATCGGCTTTAAGCAGTAGATCCCGGTTTCATTAGCCCTCGTGTTGCAAAAAGTAGACCGTAGCGCTCCAAACAAACCAAACCACATGCCTCATAACGAGATTATATATAAGTGAAGGATATATTTAAAAAATTCAAAATGGTTTTCATCTCAAATTTCGTCTATCAGAGACGTTTAATTTGTAAATAACTGATTAATAAAGTTATTCGTGCCCTGCAGTGGATTCAAATTGCACAGTTTTCGTGGATGTTCGTGGTTGATTTGAAATTGGTTTTTTAAGTAGTAAGTCGTAAGTGACTGCTCCAAACGATGGCCGAGTGGGTAGCACGTTGCTCTACAGCAGCGGAATTCGTGTGTTTGAATCCCACTGCTGTTATGGATGTTTGTAGACGTTCGGAATTTGGCTTAATCAGTAGGTCTAAGTCTCATTAGTCCCTGTGTTTCAAAACAGCAGACTGTAGCGCTTCACACCAACTAACTTTTAAAATTGCACTAATTCTGTAAAATACCTATTGTAAGATCTCTTTACATTTATTTTGAAAAGACTCAAAATAATATCGGAACTGCGATTGATACATTATTATCATTATTGTTATTTCTTTTTAGGAGGGTGGTTATTTGGAACACTACAGTTAAGTATATGCTACGTGGGGTTTAAGCCTTTCGTGGGCCATTTATTTCTCACGGAATGTTTTCAAACTTTCAAAACATAAGTGGTAATTATATTCAGTTGTTCAAACAGTAGATGACAGCACAAAACTGAAGCAGGAGTCAGTCTTCTCATCGCTATAATAACAAGATCTATATATTATAATGGGTTTTGCGTTTCCCACAGGTGTATTTTGTAAAATGATGAGGTGGGAATTAATCTTCCCACGGCCTTTGAAAAGGTTAAGTAGACTGGAATCTAATTCTCAAGTCGAACCCAAAGTTTTATTCTAAATGTGGAATAAGAACTCCGATACGGAAATATAACCATTATTATAAGCTTTGAATAACGTTTAATCGACGCTTAAGTCAGCAAAATTTAGCATGGCAGCTGTTAACAGGGACAATTTTTAGTACGAGTACTTTTGCAGGCTTATTATTATACCTGATACAATATTTTCATAAGCATCGTAAGTAATATTTATGTAGAAAACTGTTACTAGTGAACATGAAAGAACAAAATCAAAATTTTTTAAACTAAATTTCAGCATCAAACTAAAATTTCTCGAGTATATCATTACCCAGTGCAAGTTTTTACCAGTTAATTTATAATATCCTTTAGGGCATGCATTGATTAAAAATATTTTTTAAAAGTTTCCGTAAGAGTATTTGTATGCAACAAAGTTGATACCGTTACTTGAAATCTGAAACTATGCTAATCTATAATCAGAAGGAAACTATCTTATCTGCAACTAAACATGGGTTGTCATAGTGGAAGCAGAGACGTTTCCCATCTAGGCAATAACGTATATCTAAAGAGGATATTAAAGGTTAGAAAGTCGATATTTATTAAGATGAATTAATTTACTTATAATAATGTAATTTTATGATTGATTTCATGTATTACCATCAAGGATACTTTTTGCAAAATTTCAGCTCAACCGAGATTGAGAGGTTAGCCAATAATGGATTACAATATTTTGACTTTGAGACAGTGTGAGCTAAATAAAAGCGTAAAAAATAACCTGTATTAAACTATTCTAATGTTTTCCAGGACAAATTAAATGAATGGACTTTTACAACTGGTGTGAAATTTATGTTTTTATATTCAAATTTTATATTACTCTATAAACTGATTTTGGCAGACAAATGGGATATTGTTTTGATTAAGACCCAAAAGATTTTTAAATCATTTCACTTTGCTGAAACTTGCATTTCCGCAGCTGTTTAAAGTTTAATCTCAAAATTTATTAAAACAGTGTTGTTGCCTAATCTGCTCTCGAAGAGTGCAAAAAGTATTTCCCCTAAGAAACACGATCACAGAAATATCCTTATCTAGTCGATAAGGTCTGATAGCTTGTTAAAATAAGATTTCTAAATTGATTAGCTAGCTCACAAGTTACTTTAAGTGTAACATTTTTTCTTTTTTATTTTAAAGATTTGTGAAGCAATCTTTATCGCGAAAGGACAGTTAAAATTTGTACCTTAAATATGGCAACAATCAACCGAAAAATTATAAACACATCATATCCTCAAACTATCTTAAGGTAAATATTAGATTTAAATAAGAAAAACAAGTTTAAGTAGATACGTAGTAGAATAAAAGTCGCCAATATCTGTCGTACATAAAAATCTAAATTTTTTAATGAATTAAATTTTTAATTAACTTGCATTCTTTATTTTTAAAGAAATATATTTTAAGTTTCAGAAATTAGATAATTATTGATTACATACTAAAATTTTAAAAAAATCTTGAATTCTTTATTGGATTTTCTGATTTACAGAGTTTAATTTCAATAACTATGATGGTGTAATATTTATTTTTTTTTCAAATTTTTTAATTAATTTTTATTGTTGTCATTTTTGTTTATTGTTGTTGTTGTTTTGCAATACATATTTTAAGTTCATGTCTGCAGATGTATTTATGGCAGGAGACTGCAGAACGGAGTTTTTATGTTAGATTTATATTAAAGGGAAAGGGAAGGTGTTTTTGGGTTGTTTTTTTTTTTGGGATGTTGTAAGTTTTGGTTTAGCTCGAAAGTTTTTCAGTGATCGTATTTAAATTTTTTCTTCAAATTGCTATTATAGAATTTTTAATGTCGTATGTAAATTTTAATTAATATAATATGAGTTTATATTTGCAAATATGATTAATTATTTTTTATATTTTTGTTTTTGTTTTATTTTTTTTAGTAATTTTTTTTTTTTTTATTTAATATTATTTTATTTGAATGTTAAAATTATTTTTTTTTTTTTTTTTAAATCTCGAATTTTTATTGATAATTGTTTAAAAATGGTGTTTATTAGAGATTTTTTAGAGTTAATTTTTTTTTAATGAATTGAAATTTTTTCTTTCTTTTTAGTTTTTTTATAGATCTTTTAATGTTATTTTAATTTTTTTAAAATTTTAAAAAATATAATATTTTTTTATTTTTTTTTTTGGTTTTTTTTCTGTTTTTGTTTTAAAAAAAATATTTATTAAATATTAAGATCTATAATCTTTGTTTTTTATTATGATTTTTAAATTTTTTTTTATATTTTTTATTTTTATAATTATTATTAAATTTTTTTTAATTATTATTATTTAAATTTTAATTTTTAAATTATTTTTTTTAATTTTATTAAATTTTTTTTTTTTATTATTTATTTTTTATTAATATTATTTATTGTGATAATTATATTGTGGAGGGTTATAGTAAAATTAGTGGGGGGTGCAATATGGTAATGTTAATATGTTTTTTTTTTAATTTTACTGCAAATTTTTAGGGAGAAAATTTACTTCATTTTTTCATTTTTTTCCTCTCTTCTTTTCCACGTATGAGAAAAATTGTTGTCATAAAATTTGGGGAGTATTTAATGAATACTTATATTTTGCTTATATATACATATATTTTGCTACTTAAAGAAAAAGAGATTGATATGCAATATATATTTTTAAAGGGAATTTTTGCTTAGGACATTTTAAGAAATGTCAACGAAAAGGACCCAAACAAATTTATTATTAGAGGTAAAATGTAGCTTATGTAGTATGATTTTTATATCAAATTGCAGGGCCTTCCTAGCGCTTTAGATATAATTATTAGCATTTGAAAAGAAATTATATTAAAATTTAGAACTATCAGATATTATTGACCAACAGGCAAATAAGAAAGTAAGAATAGTGCACTTTATGGATTCAATTTGTTATTTTTGTGTGATAGGATATACATTTTGATAAACTTAAATTAAATATATGATGCATTAGATTTCAACTTTTTTGATTCTTAGTCTATAATTTGAAGCATTCGTATAAACATAGAAGTAAACTTCCATGTAATGGGCTTTATAAAACTACTGAGAATCCATTTTAATAGTATAGGGAGCGGCCAAATAGGGGCTGACCCCCTGTACTAATGTTGATAGGGGGTGGAGAAAGGCTATCTTGCACGCAGGTGGCTAATAGTCCATAACCGGACTTGACCTATGCATATGAGGGCACAACCAGAGTCAACCAAGTGTATTTCTCTTTTACAAAATAAAATTTTTTGTCAAGGTTAAGAAAACTTTTTTTTTCCCATATCAATGCATATGTACATATGTTAAAAAATACCCTAGTTGTTAAGAATTTTCTAAAATTAATTTAAATTTCCACGAATTATTAAAGTTTCAGATACTTTAAAACTCAATTTTTGTAACATTGCGAAATGGACTTTTTGCCCTTTGGCTGTGAAGCCCTCATATATTGCCAACATTCTTAAAGTTTCGTGTGGTGAATAATCCACCCAAAAACGAAGCTCTCAAAATCTTGATGTTTGTGTGCAGCAACAACCTTCATAGCATTAATCAAGTTAATTGTTGACTAGTTTAGTCTATAATAAAGGAAGAAATTTTAAGCCGTTTCTCTTTTTTTTTTCTCTCGGTGAATCGCTTCTAGCACACGAATTAGCTTCAGCTTTTATGAAGTAAGGAAGCGACTGCATTTTCAACAGAGCATGTAAAAAAACAAGGAAATGTTTTCTGAATGTTCTGATGTTTATTTTTGAAAGAAGGTTTATAGAAAAGTAAATACAGGGTTGGGTATATTGTATTTTAATGAAAATTTCGTGGAGTATACTTTTACAGAAAAGTCTAATATACCTTGATTTCATAAAGTTACCTTTAAAAAATTCTTCTGTTATTAAGAGAATTTCTGCCTGTTTGATTTCTCAGTAAATTTCGAAGGAAGAAGGAAGATATGGAAAGAAAATAATTTTATCCTGTTTGATTCTGAGCTTAATAAATAGTTATTCTTAAATAGATAGGGAAGTGTTCTTAACCTCATGCACCGACTTATATACGAAATGAACTTGCGTGCAAAAATAGGATTATATAAACGCAGACATATCACTTAAGGTATGAATGTTGTCTATTTCCACAAAATAAGAATATGTCATGTATAGTTCCTGATCTCACATAAATAACTGTTTACTGTTGTAATAGGTAAACTGATAGAAAAGTGATCTAACAAATAATTAAGTAGTTTCGAATAACTTTAAAAAATAATAATTTAGTTGTAGCACCTGAACCTAAAATGAGCATATGGAATTAAACTTCTACGAAAAACAGCAAATAAATAGTAGGAGTGCTGTGATATTTAATTAATAACCAATGGAGGATATGCAGTTCTATAATGCAGTTAAAACTCAATGAAGATCAATAAATACAATACGTGCATAATTTTTAATCAACAATCAATGTAGGGTGTGCAATTTTTGGAAGAAAAAACACTTAAACTATTTTAAGGCTTTGATTAATTGCGGAGTTTTTTGAAAGCAAAAAATACTAAACTATATAATAGCAATGAATATACCTTCGATTAATTGCTGAACGTTGTCTTTATAAACCTAGACGTGCCACTTTTAAGATATCAATTAATGTTAACTAAATGCATAAAAAATGAATCTGTTTACACGTCATTATTGATCTTACTGTAGAGACCAATACAGAAATAATTGATTATTAGTGTAATACGTAAACTATTGAAATTGTAATGGTACTAATAAATTGTAATAACTAATAGTTTGGTCCTAAGTGCTCGATTGAAATAAAATATGAATTAGAAATTAAAACTCAATGAATAGTAATAAATACAATGAGTGCATAATCTTTAATTAACAGTCAATGGAGGGTGTGCAATTTTTGGAAGAAAAAACACTTAAATTATCTTAGGGCTTTGATTAATTGGGAAAAGGGCGCCTTTTATATCGCGTAACTTCGCGAGCGATTTTTTTCTCCGGCAGATATCGGTCCAGCCTTCATCTCGGATTCCGACGCGTGTGTGGACCGCGTGAGGGGCAGATACGGTCCGATCCGATACCGAAGAGAAGTCTCTCACCTCTGACAGACTGGGCGAAGAATAACGGAAAATGTAGATATAGTAGAAGTTTCCAGAGAAACGCGCTCTAGCGGCGAATGAGGGTACTATGTCACCATCAGCTTCCGTGATCGCAAGGCAGAAATTTGCTAGGAGAGAAGGGATGTGGCTGACTGGAAAGAGTTTTGGTTTCGGTATGGCTAGAGGTGTGGTGAGTGGTGTTTGTGTATACATTGTGCCGGGACCACGTGCTTGCTTGCAGTCACATTTCGGCAAGGGCAGAACAGCGCGCGCGCGCTCTCAAACAGCTCCGGAGGTAGTCGGGAGCAGTTCGGGCAAGTCTCGGACAGCTCAAGAATCTCTCATTACAACGCAGAAGAATGGGACCCCGATGCTTTGAAAATTTTCCAGTCGTTTGCTCATTAATGAACTGACGTTCATTTTACAACTTTAATGGGGTTCTTAAAAATCAACAAATATTAACTCTATGTTAGTTGCAATAGCCATTATATATACCCAAAGAGTATAACAATCCTCTTTTATTTTACCTTAGATTTTTGAAATTTTACCTTTCTTTGGAGACTATTCAAGTAATGCCTAGGAAGACGTATAATGGAATCAAAAAGAGAGAAATGATGAAAAGCCTGCAATATAATCAAGTGAATGAAAGACATTGCGATTAACAGAAGGTTAAGCTTTATGTCATTCCACCCAATGACATGTAGATCCTTGCAACGAATGTAATATAATTAATATGAAATGTTTAATTGACTAGAAAAGTTTATTTTCCTATAAACCATAGCATGCATATTTATGCGAGATGTTTGGTTTGGGGCACTGCGCTCTATTTTGTTACAAGAGCGCTAACGAGACCCATACTTTTCTTAAAACCATCGTGAACGCATGTTAATTCCATAGCAGCAGTGGGATTCGAACGCAGGGACTACGGTTATGAATGGCTGCACCCTATCTGTTAGCCATCGTCCTGTTGTTTCGGTGAAAGACGACGTCTGATAGGTTCTTTGCAAGAGAAATAAATATGTAATAAAAGTGGTAATTAACTATAGAAATAGAGTTTCGGACATCAGATTTCCAGCTTCATATACAGACTGCATACCGTCCGCCTACTTTCTGCAAAGAATTCGGAACTAGAATATGTATGTATGTATTATTATATTGATCAAAAACTATATGGAAAACATCTTCTGGCACTTGGATTTCCACATCTCTATTCGAATCCGGGCTATAGCGAGAAATTTTCCATGGAGGTAAAGTTCTCCCCCTTCAACTCATACCTCAAAATTAATCCAGCAACTTTTACATATATAATGTATGTATAGAGCAGTCCTTATGGAGAAGGATTAAAACGCCCCATGTCCCATTCATTACGCCACTGGCCGAATGGTTAGGGCGCTGATCTTCGGTACCGAAGTTCGTGGGTTCGAATCTCACTGTGGTATGGATGTTCGTAGCCTTTTGGAATCGGCTTTAAGCAGTAGGTAGTGGTCTCATTAACCCTTGTGTTGCAAATAAGTAGACCATAGTGCTCTAAACTAAACCACGCCACTGATTTGAATCAATGTGTATAATGTCCATCAAACTCCTCACCTCACTACTTTACTGAACGAATTGTAAAAATGTACTTCACAGACTCAAACTTAAATTATTCGTATCATTCTTTGAGCATGAACTTTATACTCAGTGTGATATAAAATTAATATGATTTACTTAATAAATAGAAGAATGCTTAGTAATAATTTCCAAAATATATTTACAGATTTATAAAGAATACGAACATGTCATGTTAAAATTTTATTTGGCGTAATGAAACGTTAAGTTCCGGCTGAACAGCAAGTATAAACACATCCAAATTAATGTGACTTAGTCATCCTGAGAAGTGATTACAGTGAGCCAAAGACAACATGTTCCATTTCACTGTTGTTTAAATTGTATTGGCTAATGACTCAGCAAAACAGGTTAGAGTTTTAAGAGTTGAATAAATTTGACGCTATTTGTAGAAAACCGGAGCTACATCTACAGTCAGGGAAAAAAATTTTCGAACCGATTGATTTGAAATGATTCGAAGATCCTTCGAAAGATTTGAAATCGAACTCTGGTCAACAGCGTGAAAACGAAGCTTTATGCTATCGAGGCACAAACGCATATAATTAACCGAAATGCTATTCGTACACTAACCTTTTTATGTGTAATTTTAGATTTTAAAAGTGTAAATTACGTTACATTATTTTCATAAATAAAAAATATAGAATAATATTTTTTCATAAAGAAATTTAAACGTGACACAATATTTAAACAGACGGATGTGGGGGTAAAACTCAAGGTTTAGCTTGTTTTGGGGCGCTACCGTTTACTGTTTTACTACACGAGGGCTAATTAAAAAGGTATCTACTGCTTAAAGCCGATTTCGAACAGCTACAGACATCCGCGCCTATAGTGGGATTCGAACCCCCAAACTCCAGTACCGAAGAGCAGCGCACTATTATTTGGCCCTCTTTGGGTAAAAAAACTGAAGTTTCAAATGTAGTTAACCCCTTAAAGTGCACGTTCGATTTAACTCGAGCGGGCTGAACTGGCCAAATTATGGACACTCGAGATAATTCGAGCGGAGTTGTACTTTATGTTGCTATAATTTTTCACACTCAAATGCAATCAAGAATTGAAAAAAAAATTGTTTTATTGATATTTACCATTTACATGGGATTTCCAGCTATAACACTTACTTATTCAACTATAAAATATATTTTTTTCCTACTTATCACTTATGACTTCTTCCTTACAATATAGTAATATTAAAATATTCGACTATTTTCTGCGATGTTATCAAAATCCAAAATTGCAATAAAAATTTTGATTTTTTTTTTTTTTTTTTTTTTTTTGTAATTTTCCTGGACGACAACGTTCTAAATTGTGTTTTTAGATAAAAAAAAAAAACTGCTTTTTTTGGCCGGCCTATTTTAAAAAAAAACTGTGCATTAAGGGATTAAAGAAAAAAAAGAGTCAAAGTACACTATGCAAAATTCTCAATTATACAAAAATTAAAGGATAATTTTCAGTTTAGTGCTTTATTAGGTATCCAATATATCAAATAACATGTTTTTTGTTTGTCTTTTTCTGTGGGAAAATTTCAAATTGAAGAGAAAAAGCATAGTGTACGAGTTTTAGTTTGACTAAATGTATGTACAGTGGATTAGAAAGAAGATAACAAAAGTTAGAAAATCGATTTTTACTAAAACTAATTAATTTGTCTTTAACAATATTATTTTATAGTTAATTCATGTATTACCCTCAAAGACACATTAATATGAAAAATTTCGGTTCAGTTGTGATCTGGAAGTTAGTGAACAAGATTTAGACCTATATAAAATTATCTGAAAATTAAATCGAATATTTTTGTGGCAATGGAACAAATGGTTGATTTTAAGTGTTGGTGCTAGTTGTGTAAGCGTGGAGAATTAAACATAATAAATAAACATGGAACTTTGAATCACTTTATTTACAAAAATAGAAAGTAGAAAATAGAAGCTTATTTCCGTTTATTGCATGCTCTACCATGCAACAAAGGGAAGTTATAACAAAGGAGAACATACGAATTTCGATTGGGCTGTCGTCCATGTTGTTAGACTCGGTGATTGCAAAGCATGAGTGATCAGTACAACTAACTAATATTGCATACGTTTATCAAATGGCAATATTCAAACTAACATAGCAATTGATTTAAAATTTGTGATCGGCGAGTTTGTGTTCAATAATTTAAAGTGTTGATACAAACTATTTTTGTTTTAAAATTTAAAGAAATTGGTTAAAAAGGTTATTTTTGTGACATCATGCGCAGGTAGTTAAGAGGCCCTATGAAAATGTTTTGCCTTGATTCAAATGGGTAAACTTTTGGATTTGGCAATTGGTTGTTCACGCAGCTTAAAAGAAAGAATTGCAATCACCGGTACACTATTTTAAGGCTAAATAGATCAAGAAATACAGCTTTAAATTTATTTTAATGAATACAAACGCTTATAGTAACAATGAGACGCTAATCCACAACTTCTAGTTCTGACCACCAGGGCTCTAGTTTTCTGCTATCAGGACATGACAAGGACGTATGTTGATAGACTATAGTATTTTTTTTAAGAAATATCTTTCTTTTTTTCGTTGTTAGCTTTTCTCTTGATAGGAAAAAAATTAATATAGTGTGAAAATTTAGTTGGTTGGAACACTAAGGTAATTTTTTCTCTACACGAAGGTTAATAAAGGTGACTTTGAATGTCTATGAACATCCATGCCAGAGAGTGAGATTCGAACTTACGGATTCCAGTACCAAAAGGCAATATGCTGCCTATTTGGCCATCGTTTGGCATGGATAGGAAATAAATATATTGAAAAATACCTGTAAGAAATTTATTATTTAGAGCTCTGCGATAATTTTTTGCAACACTAGGATCATTAGGCTGGGCCCTACTGATAAAGCTGATTTCGATGACATCAGTATGACTCTCAGACTCCAGTACCAATGCCCTAATTTTTTCAGCCATTGTCCAGCCTTTCAGAAAAAGAGATTCAATGAAAATGTTTAATTTCACAACTAGATCGTATATCCAACCTATGAGAAAGTCTACAGATCTCTAATTTAAGGCAACGTATCATACAACGAGGATTAGTAGTCTTTAACCCTTTCGTGGGCTGTGGAAAGATTACTTCCCACCTACACGATCTTACAAAATACACAAAGCGTATTTTGTAGCAAATGTGGGGAGCGCAAAACCCATTCTAATATATTGGTCTTGTTATTGAAACGAAGGGAAGACTGATTCCTGCTTCGGTTTTGGGCTGTCATCAATTGTTCGATCGATTGAATAAAATTAGCAACTCTTTTTTGAAAGTTTGGAAACGTGGAGTGAGAAATAAATGGCCCACGAAAGGGTTAAATAGTGTTCTTTTATTCTCTTAAGTAGTGTGTTAAATGCTGTAAATGCAAGCTAGAACACATTAATGAATGATGTGAGAAATTCAAGTCATTTTAAAATGCAAATGAAGAGGTGACTACAAAAATAAAGGTGCTTTAGTGTGTCGCTAACAGCATCCGAGAAAAGCTAATACAGTCCAAGGGAAGTCGATTACTAACCGTTGGAAAACCATTTTGACAATTGAGTTATATGTCAACTTTATATGGAAATTTCATCGATTATGATACATTAGATAGTTTTCGGAGAAAGCTGTAATATGTACTGTGCGAAAAAGTTGTTCGAAAATAAATGTTCACAAAACGTATTAAAAGGAACAACATGATGAACTTGGGTCGTTATAAAATGCAAATGAAGGGGTAACTAGAAAGAAAGTATTTTTGGTGTTGCTAATAGCGTTTGAGAAACGTTTTCATCTGTCCGGATAAGTTGATCACTAGACGTCGGCAAACAGTTTTGACAAGGGGGGTTATAAACAAAAGTCGTATGAAGGGTGTTATGTGAAAAATTTTCATAGAAATTTTCATAACTATCAGCGGGGATTCAGAAAATGCTTCGACGTGTGGATTATACATTTTATATGGGAATTTCATCGATTACAATGCATTTAAGAGTTTTTGAAGAAAGATGTAACATGTACTACTGATGAGAAAATTGTTCAGAAACAAATCTTCACAAAACTTATTAATGAACATTTATGAGAAACTTGGGCCGTTATAAAATAAATGCAAATGAAGGGGTAACTGGAAAGAAAGTTTCTCCTGTCTCGCTAACAGCGTCCGAGACACGTTTTCATCTGTCCCGGCAAGTCGGTGAGTAGCCGTCGGCAAAGTATTTCGACAAGTGGGTAGAGTGAAGCTGGGATAAAACTGCTCGATCTTTTCCCGATACTTCACCTCTTGCAGTCTGGGTGAAGAATAACGGATAATGCTGAAAGAGAAGTTTCCGAGGCCCCGCAAGACGCATTCTGGCGGCAAGCGAGAGAACTAAAACAGCCCCGTATCCCCGTAATCGTAAAATTGACGTTTACTCGCGGGAGACGTAAGAGCTTCGACAACGTCACGCTTCTGTGTTCATTCAGGATAAAGGAAAAACCCGCTGAATCACGTGTTACACAGCACTGAATCAAAACGAGGCATTACTCGCTAAAAAATGACACGGATATAAATGGCAAAAAAAGGTTTGTGTCTAGGGTCACAGAAAACATGCGATTTTCCTTTTTTTTCTTCTACCACATTTATTCAGTACCTATGCTGATTAACGTACTAAAATGGTTGCTTATTCAGATATTTATGCTTAAAAAATTATTCTGAATTTTAAATTATTTTCAACTTTAAAGGTTACTGCAGCCTGCCTTGCATCACACAGGTAACCTGTGTTTATCGTTTTGCTGTTATTCGTTTTCCCGCATTGATCGTTCAATTCGTTTGGTTCCGAATTTATTCCTATAAAGCCAATTTTGTTTTTCCTGTCTTTATCCATCCCATATCTATTTTCGAAACATGTTGGTACCACTACTTTGTCTTCCCGGAAGTATCGGTTTTGCGGAATTTAGGATTAGAGAAACGGGCTCTTGTATTGATAAGAATATTTCAAGGCCGTGTGGACTGTAAAAAGATTGGTAGCTCACCACGGGTCTTTCCCAAATCACCTGACAGTTACCAACCTAAAAATTTTTGCTTTGAATTTTAAAATTTTGCTAATTAAGAATTCGTTAAATTGACTGCACCTGCCGCTGTTTATTACCTATAATATTGTATTCACTCTGCATAATGTACACACTGTTTATTACAAGAGAAAAAATGGTTCAAAATTATATCTCGTGCATAGCGTTCTATTAAAATTTAACAAACATATTATCTTCCAAATTATAAAACAATGGCTACGGGGATCCAATGAATTGAGGTTAAAGCCATTCTAAAGATGACTTCATTCTTAACAAAGTCCTTCATGCTTGTTATTGATCATTCGAAGTCTCTAGGGAGGGAAAGGTACTATGAAATGACCATAAGAAAAAGTGAAGACCTCCTACATCATGCACTATTTTAGGGGGTATTGAATGTTTGGTTTTGGTTTGGAGCGCTACGGTCTACTGTTTTGCACTCAAGGGCTAATGAGACCGGGATCTACAGTTAAAACCGATTCCGAACGGCTACAAACATCCATGCCAGCAGCGGGATTCGAACCCGTGAACTCCGGTTCCGAAGAGCAGCGCTCTACCACTCGGCCATCGTTCGGCAGGGGGTATTGAATGAGGGCTTGTATTTTTTTAATCCTATTCATATTTATATAAAAAAAGTACTTTAACGAGCAGGTAAGATGGAGAATAGACATAGTTATATTTTAGTTTGGTTTGGAGTGTTATGGTCTACTATGGACTACACTATGGATATGTTGGTTGATTTGATTGATTGGGAGAGCAACGGTATCCTGTTTCACTACACGAGATATGAGGGCACGAGACACGAAGGATAATGAAACCGGAACGTACTGCTTAAAGCCGGTTCCGAACGGCTATAAACATCCACGCCCGTTGCGAGATGTGAACCCATAAACTCTGCAACCGAAGAGCAGCGACCTACCCATTCGTATAAATCTATTGTAGAAGTACTATTGTAATAACCTATTAAAGTCTAGTGTCTATTTATAGGAACAGCTAAAAATAGTTTGTATATTTTTTATATTTTCTCGGAACGAATTTTTCTTTTCAAGTTGAAAGCAATCCTATAAACAATTTACCAAATTTTTGAGTACCATAAAAAGTTCTCTTTCTGATAACTATTACTACATATAAACATTCAGTTAAATTAAATAGTATTTTTGGGGCACATATCATTCTGTTTTATTTGTACGTCAATGGCTAACGCCGATTTTTTTTGATGATGTGGAAATTTTAAGTATTCAAATTAAGTAGTAATCAGTAATTAAGTAGTAAAATCTAGTGTATTTTTTGCAGCTTCGAATGCACCAGTGTCTCAAAACTGTCGACAACTCCTGCTCAACAGCAATCCTGTTGTTTTTCGAAACAATGTAGAAGTTTTATATTTAAAACAGTCAAAGTATGTTCTAGAGAACAAATCGAGAATTTGTCTATTCACTTATATTACTCCATTGTTTGACTTTGATTCTTTCCAATATTTTAATTAGTATAGCTTTAGAGAGTTCACTTGTCAACATATTTTTAAATAGCCAGCTGCGTATTAGGAAATACGATGTTGTAAATTTGGTAATACATTGTTAGTCAAAAGATCTAATACAATAAACAGTCATGTCTATAACGTTACTCTAGGGATCAAGGAAAATATTGCTGTATACAGATTATCGTTATAGATATCTTAATCACTTGTACATCCAATGTTTATGAACGAAGAGTGCATATAACATCTTCTATGTATATAGTGATTTAATTAAAAAAATATTTAAAATGTACTTATAATACAATTACTAACCTCTTGGGATTTTGCATTGAATAAATAAAGAATATACGATTTAAATATCAGGACTAAAGAAAATATAGAGATAGTCATCGGTCTAGACAGAAAAGTTATTACACAACGTGTCACTATAGATAAATCTGCTCCATAGTTTGACAGTTTTTTGCTTTTGTTTTATTGTGTATTACGTACTTTACAATTTAAATATTTCTAACGGAATATTTAAATTTTTAACATATTCAAGCATATAAAGTAGTGTTCAAAATTTTAAAGAATTTGCAGATTTGGCCGATTATCATCCCAACTCAGAGACAAATTTTAATGGAATTTAGTTTGGCTTAGTTTGGAATGGTACGGTATACTGTTTTATATCAGTGATAATCATATAGTATTCATCAGTTATAATATACAACCATGATAATACGTAACATTCATAGTAGTCGGAAGGCGTGAAACAGTGGTTACAGAATCGAATAACAAAATGAAATTTCTAGGTATTTTCTGAATCAATCTATTAAATTTTTATTCGTCGAAAGATGGCTGACTGGTTAGGGCACTGCTTTTTGGAATCGTAGTTCGTGGGTTTGAATCCCGCTATGGCATGATTGTTCTTAGCCATTTGGAATCAGTTTTAAGCAGTAGGTCCCGATCTCATTAGCTCTCGTGAGCAAAGCAGTAGACCGTAGCACTCAAACTAAACCAAACTTTTCATAGTAGGACAGTGAAAATCCTGTCAATAAAGAGTAACCTTACTTATGCATCTATACATACTTGTTACACCAAATCGCTAAATAGTGCAATTTTCAATGATCCAAACCTAACCTTTAAAACTTGTCCAGTAATTTTTGGGGATAATCGATAAAAACCCGAAAATTTACTTAATTTGAAGCAGCAGTGTAGAAGCAATCAATGCAGTTAAAATAAAACTGGAGGAAAACAGCGTATTGATTATAGAGCGATCCTTGTATCTATGAAATATATTACGACTTTTTATGGGTGATACATATTACTACCCGAGAGCTCATTCTAATTTCACCTCCTCGTGTCTCATCTCCGCTTTTGGTCTAAATGATAAAAATTTTATATTTCTGTTTCAAACCTTCGGATACTTTCAATGCATGTTAGACAATCTCCAGATTGTTTTTCCTTAAAGAGGGCTTTTTTTCTGATCTAAGTCGATCGAGAATTTGATAAGGTTTCATTGCATAGTTTAACAACGATTCTCTTGTTTTCACTTAAATGAAATTAGAATACAAGATAGCTCTAATTTAAATAACCTATTCTACTTAGGACCCGACAACTTAAGTTACACGGGTTACTGCAGGGTAAAGAAAACTAGAAAATAAACTTAAATGAATTTTTTTTATTGATTTTAAAGGGAACGTTTTAATTTTTTTTTAGGTTCCAGTAACAAGCTGATTGTTCGTTAATGGAGTTTTTATTTTTGTATATTGCAATGTTTCTTAGAGTGTAAGTTTCGGGATCTCTGGGAACCTCGAATTCATCACAACATCACGATATATTACAATAGTTTCATAATTTTATTTTCATTTTTAATGCAATTTTATACGACATTAATATCACCCTATGAGAACTAATAAGTAATTACTTTGCTTGAACTCTGCTGTTTCATAGTTAATGTTTACATATAATTAAATATGTGAAATGTTAAATATTTGAATTATAATTAGGTAGGTACATACTTATTAACTATTATGAAAGAGGGGGCGTTATTTAATCCTTGTAAAGGGTTTGGTTTGGTTTTGGAGCGCTACGATCTACTGTTTTGCACACGAGGGCTAATGAGACCGGAACCTCCAGTTTAAAGCCGATTCCGAACGGTTACAAACATTCATGGCAGCAACGGGATTCGAAATCGCGAACTCCGGTTCCGACCCTTGTAAAGGGAGGTGGGTGGCTATAAGTTGGGAATCTCTGACCTAAAGCATACAAAATCTAATTTGAATTTAGGTTTGAGGTTTGGTTTGGAGTACTACGATCTACTTTTTTGCAACACGAGGGCTAATGAGACCGGGCCTACCACTTAAAGCCGATTACGAACATCCATGCCACTGTGGGATTCGAACCCGTGAACTCCGGTACCGAAGGCCAACATCCTAACCAATCGGCCATCGTTCGGCTTGAATTTAGAATATCTTCCATTATGCTTCTGAACCTATCATTAAAGTGTCCGTTTTTATAAAAGGCCTTGATTATTAAACATTATATCATAAACATTTTCCTAATTTATTTTATTTTTATTTATTTATTTATTTTTGTGTAGTACAAAATACATCTCGTGAGTTCTCATCCCCTATATAATAATAGCCTAAGTTATCTGTCCGTCTGTCCTCCAATTTATGAAGCGTTTGGACTTGGAATGGATAGAAGCATCCATATTGGATGCTTGATGAGTTAGGGTTAGCAAAATTCAAAGCGAGTAAAGTTTGCCTTCTCTTGTCGGTCCGATTCTAAAATAAATTGGTATAAATATGCTTCATATCACAGCGAAAAATACTAAAACAATCGAAATCCACCCCTTCAAAAATAACATTTTTTTTCTAGCATTATGACGTCAATCCTTTAACCATCTCATTTAATCATTTCTTATTTTAAATTATTTAAATATCGTCTGCATTATTTTCATACATTTTATCACTGAACTTAGATATTACGTAAATAATTTTCTTTTATATTTGGCTTAAATAATAGATTAGGTAAATATGTGATAATTTTAAATTCAATCATCCATTATTTTTTGTTGTAATGAAAATTTTAACACGTGATTCTACTCTGTAATTTTATTCAACGTGATTTTACACTGCATTCACCGTATCGGGAAACTTTAGAGGAGTCAGAAGATAGTTTAGTTTAGTTTGAAGTACTACGGTCTACTTTTTGAAACAAGATAGCTAATGAGACCGGGAGTTACTGCTTAAAGCCGATTCCGAACGGCTACGAACATCCATGCCACTGTGGGATTCAAACCCACGAACTCAGATACCGAAGGCCAGCACGCTAACCAATCGGTCATTGTTCGGCGCAGGAGTCAGAAGATAAACAAATTATTGAGCGTGTATCAGATAATTCTCAGCCAAAACACAAACCATTATTTTTTACCTACCTCATAGGGTACTTTACAATTCTGGAAAATTAAAAATTTTACTGATCCCGTCATATGATGGGCCATATTCTAGTGATCACATACTAAGCGAGAGCAGTTAAAGTTCAGATCGAATGCAAACGGATTAATTATATCAAAACACTTTATTTGTTAAATCCCGGCTATCGCAAATATTCCTTTAAATCAAAAACCTGTAACACAACCCCATAACCCTGAACATTAAAGTTTATTTTCCTATAGAATTATTTTAATGCATCCATTGCAACGGAGTTTGAAGAATTTCCATTACAGTTACTTTTCTACAGTCGTCGAATTTCGCAACACTTAATCTCGCAATAAATTTTTTTTTCTTGTATTTTATAACAATTATCTGTCTGACTGCAAGATTCCTTTTCGATTTGCGGCTGTCTATACTAATACTGCGTTATGCGGCAATACACTTGTTCTTTTCAAAATTCATTTAACCTGATTTACAAATGTTGTCTCACTCTAAGCAGACAAAGATTAGTTAAATTTTATTACAGTTAACTTTCCAGACAATGTATTATTCTGTTACAACGTTTTTGACATGACTCCAGTATGATAATATTTAACATTCATTTCAGGGATTGTATCCGTCAGGAAAATGTTAATATTTAAATATTTCTTACTATCCTTTAAATTAACTCCTCTGTGCAAGATCCTGTAGGGGTCCAGGGCTTACGGTGTTAATCTTCGTTTCCGAGACAAATGGCCCTGTGGTGTGAAACATATGTTCCAACCTTACGCGGAACCCCTAGTGTTTAGTTCCCAAGCATGCTTGGTCCTCAGTTTGTCAACCCACTGAAAGGATGAAAGGCTGCGTCAACCTTGCCCAGCCCGGAAATTGAACCTTGGACTTGTTGGGCTTATCCTTTACATATTACTTACTTTCCTTTTCGTAGGTAAATGTATTCGAAAATACATTTGTTCTTTTCAAAATTCATTTAATCTAATTTACAAATGTTGTCTCATTCTAAGCAGACAAAGATTAGTTAAATTTTATTACAGTAACTTTCCAGACAATGTATTATTCTGTTACAAAGTTTTTGACATGACTCCAGTATGATAATATTTAACATTCATTTCAGGATTTATATCCGTTAGAAAAATGTTAATATTTAAATATTTCTTACTAGTCTTTAAAAAAAATTAACTCCTCGGCGCAAGATCCTCTAGGAGTCCAGGGCCTACGGTGCTAATCTCCGTTTCCGAGACCAAAGGCCCTGTGGTATGAAGCATATGTTCCGGTTAGGTGTCCAACCTTACGCGGAATCCCTAGTGTTTAGTTCCCAAGCATGCTTGGTCCTCAGTTTGTCCACCCACTGAAGGGATGAAAGACAGAGTCAACCTTGCT